>LBNU01037131.1:3326-18541 GCA_014162995.1 Artemisia annua | reverse complement strand
AAAATGGTTAAAATTATAAAAAAGAAATTTGTAAAATATTTTGCTAGTTTACCTTTGGTTTTTACTTGTTCCGCCGCACTTAATCCATGTTTAAATGTTGGAGGTGTAGAACTTTTAATAAGAAAAATAATGGAAAATTTAGGTTATCTTTTGGGTTAGACGGTGATGACGCGGACTATATAGAATCTCAAATTTTTAGATTTAACCGATAATTTTCAAAAATTGTTTGAATTATGCAACAAAAATGGTCAACACACAAAAACCCAATTGGTTGACCAAATGGGGGTCCTATCGTCACGAAATGACAAGAGACATTAATATAACCTTTTTAATTACTTTATTTGAAGACGCTACAAGGGCGTCAACGATCATCGGGGCCCCAACAAGCGAATTGGGACAATAATGCCTACAAACTTTTAAGAACTTTAAGTCCCAATAGTTTGCAAACTTTGACATTTTGGCTTGTTGGAAAGAAAGGGAAATCCAAATATCCGGGTTTATATCCGCTAGCTCGTGACTTATTAGCGGTCCAAGCTTCGACGGTTACTTCCGAATGCCTTTTCGGTTAGTTGGTCGAATTATATCGGATAGAAGGACAAGACTAAACATGTGATTCCGTGGAAGTATTGTTATGTTTGAAAATTATTTAGACAGGAGTAGATAGGATACAACATGTTTCATCGTTGGAAGTCCAATATTAGATAAAGATGTTGAAGAAGGTATAATAAGAGAAGAAGAAGAAGAAGCGGGGGATATTCACCCTTCGTCTTCGACTTGAATACCGAGGCGAATAGATGAAGGTGAGTTTGAAGAATTTGAAGTTGAAGATGTTTAGATGTACAAGATTTTTTGAAGAAAATGATCTTGATGACGACGAAATGAGTGGATAGTTGCAGGATAACGGGTGATGGCAATGTCCGAGCTCGATATACTTGATTACACTAATAATGTTTTCGGGTGATGGCCATGCCGAAGCTCGCAAAATGGTATTAAGTATTTAATATGTTTTTATGATTGGTATTGGTTAAAAAAAGTTATATATGTATTTTTTAAGGTTGTTATAATTGTATTGTTAATAAAAATTATGATTGTATAATTGTATTATTTAAATAAAAGTTATGAGTTATTGTGTTAATTATATGTTTGATAATTAACAGTTATAACCCGAAAAAAAAAAAAAAAAAAAAAAAAAAAAAAAAAAAAAAAAAAAACGTTCGAAGTAAAATTTCGAAAAAAACGAACCGGTAAATAAACCAAAAAAATCCGAATCCGAACATTTATAACCGAAAAAACCCAACCGGTAAAAAACCGATAAAAAAACCGATTCCGAAAATTTATAACCGAAAAAAACCGACTCCGAAAAAACCGAACCGAACCGAAACTGGTTTTTAGAAAAACCGGTTTTTTGAAAACCGGTTTTCTAAAAACCGAAAACCGGTTTTAACCGGTATATTTGCACCTCTAATTATGGCAACATATAATTAGTTAGAGTCACAATGGACTACTAAATGGCAACAGTCAACATTTTTGGGCCTATTGGGCCTTAAGAAATGATTTATCAATGTTTCATAACAGATGTCAATTTTTGACTTTCCATCCAAGAAGAGTGACCAAATTTATTTTTTGTTTGTACGGAGTTATATAATAACTAAAGATGTCCGAGAAATTCCATCCTAGCTAGACCTGTAAACGTGATACTCACATGACTTCCAAGTAAATGTTCTTCTATGGCAATACTTGAGCTTCAATGGTGGTGTTTGTTTTGGCTTATCTGGAATAAGCTCATAGTGTTTAAATAAGCTTAGGCTTATGAAATTATTATTATAAGTTAATCCAAACAACCAACAACAACTTATACGCCCATTCATTATAAGCTATAAGCTACTAATTGCACATTAGCTTAAGCCCGCAAAAAAAAGCTTTAAAAACGCTATATTTGTATTTGAGTGTGTCACTAGTATGTAAGAATAAATGTAACCTATCAGATGCATCAGATTTAGGTTATAAGCTAATTAGCAAAAGATGACGAAAACATCCTCTATATCTACTTCGACCTTTACTCATTTTCTTAACTCTGGTTCGGTCCTTAATCCTTTCCATTGCTTTGATAAAAAGGTGACGAAAACATCCTCCATATCTAATAATCTCATAGTGTATTTATGTTTCATAACATGATATACAGCTACTAGAGAGTTGACTGTGGCTAATAAACCATGTATAGTATATAACGAGATCATCCAGAGTTAAGAACACTTATCATCCTCACGTAAAATTTGGGCAAAGCCAACCTATTAGACACATCAAGGCTCATGATACAAACAATTCTCAGTTTCTATTCGTTTACAATGTTTTCATATTCATAAAGAAGACGATTTTATACACATCTTTTGTCACACCTTCACAACAATTAGAAACTAGTGGGAAAACTTTAAACCTCTTGGAACTCGGATCCGACATTTGGTAGTAACATTGATGCAATGTCATGCACCATATCGACTTGATTTTATGCTAGACATCGACTGTCAAACTGTCTACTTCTAGTGTCACGGTGATTATGATGTTATGGACCATGTGAATGTTGTTGATACCATGCAACTAATGATTCTTGAAGCAAAGAAAGTAACGGTCATCGCGTTAGGAGTGCATAGGAGGGTAACTCTTCAACCCGTGCTATGCCTTCTTCCAGAAGTTCACTTTCAAGTTGATGTCGTGTTGACTTCATTACAGCCTGTATAGGGTAACAAAAGAAGATAAATGTCTAAACTCATAAAACAAGATAAAATGACCTTAATACACTTGAGTGCCATTCTTTTTATTTGTTATCGATTGAATGGATTGGATATATATTAGGGAAACTAGTAATTTACTAAGTTTCCTCCTTAATGAAAATCTTGAAACATAGAGGTAGCAAGATGGGACACATGGGGTAACGGGCTTTAGGTCAAATGGATATTTTGTATGGGTCACTGATGGTTAGATAGAGTTGGCTTGACCATAAACATCTTTTGTCAAATATGATTGCAAAAATATTAAGTTTCAACAAAACACTATCTCTTTGCGTAAAAGTGACTTTACAAAGGTTCGTTAACCGGGTGACTTTCAACCACTTATATCCGTTTCCTTCTAAGCTGTTTTACTTAACTTGACCCATTTTCCCTTACAGAGATCACACATAGCACAAACCAACGATTTACGCGGTCTATGCTGCTATGCATATGAATACATTTTGGATGGCTTTCACGCTGAGCCATCTCCCTATTACTTAAATATTAAGTTTGACCCACTTGACCCTTTAGAGGAGATACAAAACCATAGTCTTATACAAAGGTTTGTTGGACAATATAAGTAGTATATGATCGTTGTAAGTGAAAGGAAGTACATACATTGAAATCCATGTATGATGCGCGCATCATGAGCCACTGATGATCCATTAACTTGAAGGCGATGCAATATAGGAGATCAAACGCCGATTCATCATCTGTCCAGTATATACAGAAACACCATATAAAATAAAAAACTTGTAGACAAGAATTATTTAGCTCAAAGCATAACAGTGGATAATAGAATAACATATATAAATTACAACAAAAATCCGACTACAAACCCCCTTAACTGCAAAATGACCGGATTTGACTGGAAACAAAGAGTTCTTATTTATTTTTCTTTTGTTTTTTGAAAGGCATAAGTTCTTATTTGAGTGTTCATTTGTCACAAAGTCATTAATGCGACAAGCAACAGGGCCTTATAAGCTTATTAGACAATAGCAGTTCGATGACACATACCAAGTTGCCATTGGCCCAATGGTATGAGTGGATCTCTATGACAATACATTGGCAGTTCAAATATCTTAGAGACTGTTGTGACAATTTCAAATGAGGGAGACAAATGGACTGGTTAGATTACAGGTCCGGGTCACAATGAGTGCTTTTTGGTGTGGGTCAAAACAGGTCAGACCGATTGAGCAACCCACAAACACTTTCTATTCATTTTTTAGTATTATTATTAGTTTACAACAATGATCACCTCATTTTTATATATAACGATTTATGCGGTCTATGCATATGAATAAATTTTGAATGGTTTTCACGCTGAGCCAATCTCCCTATTAGTTAAATATTAAGTTTGACCCACTTGACCCTTTAGTCTTTAGAGGAGATACATAACCATAGTCTAACCCTTAATATGTAACTAGGTTCACTTTACCACCACTACTTTCAAAGAGCAAAATACAGACCCAATGCCATCAGTTCTATACAGTTTGTTGTAAGACAATTAAAGACAATTAAAACGAATTGCTGTACATACCTGAAAGAAACTTTAAGAAGGTTGCTCCAACCAAAGTCCGTGGTTTTACTGCACAAACGAAACACAATTATCTCACAAACAATGAAAGTTCCTAAACGTCTAATTACAACATGATTTTAGAAGTTATTGGATAATTTAGCATTAAATTTTTACTGAATACTGAAGTTGTTGGATAATTTTGATGTGCATTTTCTAATTTCTCTATTGGAGAGTGGAGACATTAGATAATATAACAGACAAGTTCTTTTGCAGGGTAGTAAAAAGTTGGAAATTTCAACTAATTTACTTATAGATGGTTCAATTCTTGTAATAAGCGATGGTCAAAGTAGTACAATAGAAAAACTAGCTTAAAAAGTATATTGGTGAACTGGGTCACAATTTGCCCAGAGTTTAGCTTTGTTCCAAAAAAAAAGGTCCTAAATCTTTTTATTAAAGAAGATCGTATAAATATAATTGGGACTAATTAAAAAAAAATTGATCAAAAAGTGCTCCAGAGCACTTCTTTGCAAAAGAACCAAGGAACCAGCGAAAGTGCCCAAAAGTAAACAGTCAATTATACACTTTGTTGTGTCTCGACTGATAAGTTGTTAAAGTAAAATGGTTTTTATGCAACAAAGTGTCAAGTTTGATGACTGAAAATGCAAGAAATGCAATCTACTGTGAATTTTTGTATTTTCAGAGTCACAGCGGTTAAAACTAATTTGCTCAGAAACATGATCTAGAGAAATATTTGTAAATGATAAGACAGAAGGTATGTTGTCAGGCTTAACAAATGAACATTTTGCATTTATCGAACCTGCTTCGAGGTCCAGCATCTGAATAAGCATGAATGTGATATTGACACCAGCCACAGCGAAAGGATATTCCCACATGGACCGGTCACCCTCCTGCTTTCGAAGTAGATCTTGAAATGATTTCTGCATTAGTAATTTAACACCAACAGGTATAAAAGAAATAAATCAATACTTCAAGAACTTATAACCAGACACAAATACTCGGTAAGAATTCAAAAGTTACATAACGAAGCAATTTTCTTTTTGTCTTCGTCTATAGCCAATTATTTGGTATTGGCATGAATGCTTAACACTTAGTATCAAAACACTTGCAGGCTCGTAAAACCATTTCTCAAACAAGTACACACATAGTTGTGTGCAAACAGAGATGTAGATATCTGTATACATGCATACTGCTACCTATTATTGAAAAAGCATTAGATGGATAGTAAGTCAACCATGGTATGATCTTCTTTTTAAATGAACGAGCATGTTTTAGTACGTGTTAAAACGGTTCGGGTGGCACACTAATTTGTATCTTGAATATTGTAAGCAAATACTATATTATTACATAAACAATCTGACTTTTTTTGTCAATTAGTAAAGGAGCTTCTGTATATTTTTAATAAGCTTTAGGCACTTTCAACGCATTCAACTTGTTTCATTTTACCTATTTTTCTAGTTTGACCTGTTAAAGAAAAGTTTATAACCCTAGCTGACCCATTTGCCTATATTTGAGTTGAGCATACCTTAAGTTAACAGCAAATTGACACAAGCATGGTTAATTATTACTCGTACTTATAAATGAATAGCTATTAGCCTATTACATGTAGTATAATAAAGGACGTACCGGGAAATTTCTCGCAAAATACAACAAGTTCTCCAATGAGATAAACCCACCACCCCTGCAATGTAATTCCATGTTAAAGCTTAGAATACATAAGATCAATAGTGTATCCTTTTGAAGAACAAAAAATGTAACTTTTACCGGAAATCTGTGGAAGGGTCTTTTCCTTGCCATCCCATTTCCTTCCATTGCTCAGTAATTAGACCATGAAGCTCCTCTTCAGGGAAGGCAGCTTTCCACAATGCCCTCAATGCCTCCTAAAGCAACAATCATATAAAAGAATGTGTGTTTATTCTCCAAAATCATATAGTATCTTATCAGCAGACTGACATATATCACATGTACCTGATGTTCTGGAACTGAACTATCATAGGCTATGTCTAATCTGTTTTGCAGCTTCATTAAGCAATCCTCCTGTTAGCTTCAAAGACAAGAGAAGTTCCAAATCAGACATCTAAGAACATCAGCAATAGTGGAAAACAGTATATAAGAAACCATGTAAAGGCCAAAGAGATAATTATAATGATTAAAACCCAAATGTCTATTTTGTTCTGTGTATGTTTGCACAGCCATGCCTTTTATTATACATGCACCCTTTTTTACAAATGAAGGGAGTATGAGTGTCAAATAAACATAAAAATCGCCATTAAATGCTGCACATGAAATACTATAATAAAAACTGCATTAGAACCTTTAACAAGAACTCTTGGCATGCTTGGTAATTATTAATTAAAAAAAAGTTATGTTAAAAATAAGTGAAGAAGCACTACAGAAAGAACTATTCAGCAGCTTATAGAGCCAAGACTATCTACGAGCATGATGTTATTAGGCACTTATTATGCTTATTGTAAATCCAACACTAAAATTTACCAAGCATAAAGAATAGCCATTCATAAATGTTACAAACAAAATCAGACGTATTTATTAACTGTTATACTTAAAGAGGACCTGGGCAGGTGTCAAGTCAAATGACGGGCGAGAATCATCTTCTCTACTCTGAGCACAAACACAAGAAAGGCCTCTGCCAAGCCATGCTGCAGATCCTGCCACAACCTCGGCTGTAATTAAAGAGAAACAAAGCAAGTGAGTTCCTCAGTCACTGGAAGGTTAGATGTTTACAAGATGATTAAAAAAATTACTTGAAAATCAAATAAACTACTAACAGCTAGTAACAATATAGATCACCCCCAAGAAAGGTCAACCAAATGTCATCTTCATTAGATTGTCAAATATCAGACACGGTTAATATACAACCAAAAGCATCAACTAATATAAGTTAAGTGTTAACTGAAGCAAATTAAACATCAATGATGTTTCACAGTGTAGGTGTACAATAACTATTGGCTGACACATAGGGGACGTCAAGGACACAGTAGTCAGAAATATCAACGTGCTTGATATTATTATAAGTAGGCCATTAGTATACAGTGACTCAAAATGGGAACGGGTCTACCAAACCCAAAAATTTTTAGTACAAATATGTTTCCCAGGACAAAACCAAACATCTAGTATGCACAACTTAGATAAGACACCACATTATCGACTGCCACGGTTTCTAGTCCAGAAAAAGAAATCGAGCAAGCTAGATGACAAAGTCAACATGTTAAACTTGAATCAGATTTGAAGGCAATTAGAGATCCACAACAATAACAAAATTAAGCACAAGAATATATATCAATTAATTAGGTATTTCAATATCTCACATGTTCAATTATTTCTGGTAAAATTCATAAGCACGCATAGAGGTTTGCACCTTTCACCTATCTTTACCCCAATCACACATTCAGTCATTAACCACATTCATCAGCGGATAAGGTGATGAGGTTTTCCCTATTCCACCCGAGGGTTGTGAGTCTTCGACTCAGATGTACACGGCCTAACCAAGGTATCCCCGTGACCATTTCCGACCCTTTCCCTGGCCAACCCCAAAATGAGTACCTAGGGTCATTCACTACATTTAACAAATATATAAAAAAACGTCACACTTATTAACAACTATATTTATCCATTTCATTAGACTGAAATAAGGTATCGCATTGAATCCGCCTACACCCTACTTGACAACAACTCCAATTCGATATCTCAACTATACTCCCTAATTACGCCTAGACAATTTTTAAAAAAATAAAATAAACACAACAACTCACCACAAAAATCAATGCAAGTAATCATCTAGAATGCGAAACTTCTACAAATTAAGTCCTGGCATATAAACGTAATAAGTAACAACAACAACGATACACTTGCGCGCAAATTAAAACCGAATAAATAAATTTCGTAAAATCATATTTATTATACCTTGAGTTGTTTGACAAGCATTAGTTTTGTCGAGTCCTTGCGAAATCCTCCTAACCGCCACAAATGATCCTCCAGCACCTCCACCTCTATCTTCCATTTCGAAAAACACACACACTTACACCTAAACACGCACTAGTTCACCATAACCTAAAGCTGTATCAAAAGCCTAATTTTCAACAACTACTACTATCAAGAACGTGCAAACACGTACTAATACACCTTCTGCGTGAACTACACGCGCCTAAAAAAATTGTTAGTTGATCCGCGATCAAAATATCAAGAACGTGAAACCACGCGCTGATTCACCGTCAATTACACGCGCTCAAAATTTAATCATAAACCTGAAGTCTGATCCGCAATTCAACTAATTCACCTTCAGTTTAACCGTTAACAGGCGCGTGAACACTTCACGCGCTCAAAACCAGATGAAAAACCTAAAATTCTGCTATTAGACCGTAAAATACACGCGCCAATGGTTNAGCCAATTATTTGGTATTGGCATGAATGCTTAACACTTAGTATCAAAACACTTGCAGGCTCGTAAAACCATTTCTCAAACAAGTACACACATAGTTGTGTGCAAACAGAGATGTAGATATCTGTATACATGCATACTGCTACCTATTATTGAAAAAGCATTAGATGGATAGTAAGTCAACCATGGTATGATCTTCTTTTTAAATGAACGAGCATGTTTTAGTACGTGTTAAAACGGTTCGGGTGGCACACTAATTTGTATCTTGAATATTGTAAGCAAATACTATATTATTACATAAACAATCTGACTTTTTTTGTCAATTAGTAAAGGAGCTTCTGTATATTTTTAATAAGCTTTAGGCACTTTCAACGCATTCAACTTGTTTCATTTTACCTATTTTTCTAGTTTGACCTGTTAAAGAAAAGTTTATAACCCTAGCTGACCCATTTGCCTATATTTGAGTTGAGCATACCTTAAGTTAACAGCAAATTGACACAAGCATGGTTAATTATTACTCGTACTTATAAATGAATAGCTATTAGCCTATTACATGTAGTATAATAAAGGACGTACCGGGAAATTTCTCGCAAAATACAACAAGTTCTCCAATGAGATAAACCCACCACCCCTGCAATGTAATTCCATGTTAAAGCTTAGAATACATAAGATCAATAGTGTATCCTTATGAAGAACAAAAAATGTAACTTTTACCGGAAATCTGTGGAAGGGTCTTTTCCTTGCCATCCCATTTCCTTCCATTGCTCAGTAATTAATCCATGAAGCTCCTCTTCAGGGAAGGCAGCTTTCCACAATGCCCTCAATGCTTCCTAAAGCAACAATCAAAAGAATGTGTGTTTATTCTCCAAAATCATATAGTATCTTATCAGCAGATAACTGACATATATCACATGTACCTGATGTTCTGGAACTGAACTATCATAGGCTATGTCTAATCTGTTTTGCAGCTTCATTAAGCAATCCTCCTGTTAGCTTCAAAGACAAGAGAAGTTCCAAATCAGACATCTAAGAACATCAGCAATAGTTGACAACAGTATATAAGAAACCATGTAAAGGCCAAAGAGATAATTATAATGATTAAAACCCAAATGTCTATTTTGTTCTGTGTATGTTTGCACAGCCATGCCTTTTATTATACATGCACCCTTGTTTACAAATGAAGGGAGTATGAGTGTCAAATAAACAAAAAAATCGCCATTAAATGCTGCACATGAAATTCTATAATAAAAACTGCATTAGAACCTTTAACATGAACTCTTGGCATGCTTGGTAATTAAAAAAAGTTATGTTAAAAATAAGTGAAGAAGCACGAGAGAAAGAACTATTCAGCAGCCTATAGAGCCAAGACTATCTACGAGCATGATGTTATTAGGCACTTATTATGCTTATTGTAAATCCAACACTAAAAAGTTACCAAGCATAAAGAATAGCCATTCATAAATGTTACAAACAAAATTAGACGTGTTTATTAACTGTTATACTTAAACAGGACCTGGGCGGGTGTCAAATCAAATGACGGGCGAGAATCATCTTCTCTACTCTGAGCGCAAACACAAGAAAGGCCTCTGCCAAGCCATGCTGCAGATCCTGCCACAACCTCGGCTGTAATCGAAGAGAAACAAAACAAGTGAATTCCTCAGTCATTGGAAGGTTAGATGTTTATAAGATGATTAAATAAAATCTTGAAAATCAAATAAACTACTAACAGCTAGTAACAACATTACAACAATATAGATCACCCCCAAGAAAGGACAACCAGATGTCATCTTCATTAGATTATCAAATATCAGACACTGTTAATGTACAACCAAAAGCATCGACTAATATAAGTTAAGTGTTAACTGAAGCAAATTAAACATCAATGATGTTTCACAGTGTAGGTGTAAAATAACTATTGGCCGACACATAGGGGACGTCAAGGACACAGTAGTCAGAAATATCAACGTGCTTGATATTATTATAAGTAGGCCATTACTATACAGTGACTCAAAATGGGAACGGGTCTACCAAACCCAAAAATTTTTTGTACAAATATGTTTCCCAGGACAAAGCCAAACATCTAGTATGCACAACTTAGATAAGACACCACATTAACTATCGACTGCCACAGTTTCTAGTCCAGAAAAAGGGAATCAAGCAAGCTAGAAGACAAAGTCAACACTATCATAGATGGCCTTCCGAATATAAGAAAATGACGATATTAAACTTGGCTGACATGTTAAACTTGAATCAGATTTGGATGCAATTAGAGATCCACAACAAAAGCAACATTAAGCACAACTGCACAAGAATATAAAATATCAAGTAATTAGGTATTTCAATATCTCACATGTTCAATTATTTCTGGTAAAATTCATAAGCATGCATAGAGGTTTGCACCTTTCACCTATCTTTACCCCAATCACACATTCAGTCATTAACTACATTCATCAGCGTATGAGGTGATGAGGTTTCCCCTATTCCACCCGAGTGTTGCGAGTCTTCGACTCACATGTACACGGCCAGCCTAACCAAGGTAACCCCGTGACCATTTCCGACCCTTTCCCTGGCCAACCCCAAAATGAGTACCAAGTGTCCTTCACTACATTTAACAATAATATATAAAAAAACGTCACACTTATTAACGACTAAATTCATCCATTTCATTAGACTGAATCCGCCTACACCCTACTTGACAACAACTCCAATTCAATATCTCAACTATACTCCCTAATTACGCCTAGACAATTTTTAAAAAAAATAAAATAAACACAACAACTCACCACAAAAATCAATGCAAGTAATCATCTAGTACAAATTCAATCGGCGAAACTTCTACAAATTAACTCCTGGCATATAAACGTAATAAGTAACAACAACAACGATACACTTGCGCGCAAATTAAAACCTAATAAATAAATTTCGTAAAATCATATTTATTATACCTTGAGTTGTTTGACAAGCATTAGTTTTGTCGAGTCCTTGCGAAATCCTCCTAACCGCCACAAATGATCCTCCAGCACCTCCACCTCTATCTTCCATTTCGAAAAACACACACACTTACACCTAAACACGCACTAGTTCACCATAACCTAAAGCTGTATCAAAAGCCTAATTTTCAACAACTACTACTATCAAGAACGTGCAAACACGTACTAATACACCTTCTGCGTGAACTACACGCGCCTAAAAAAATTGTTAGTTGATCCGCGATCAAAATATCAAGAACGTGAAACCACGCGCTGATTCACCGTCAATTACACGCGCTCAAAATTTAATCATAAACCTGAAGTCTGATCCGCAATTCAACTAATTCACCTTCAGTTTAACCGTTAACAGGCGCGTGAACACTTCACGCGCTCAAAACCAGATGAAAAACCTAAAATTCTGCTATTAGACCGTAAAATACACGCGCCAATGGTTCACGCGCTCTAAACTGAATGAAGTGATTGTTGAATGAAAATGCAGGTGGAATTGTGAGATCGAAATGAGAGAATGTGATTAGATATTTTCTTGTGTGTGTGTGTGTGTGTGATTAGTGTGTGAAAATTAAAATGAGAGAATGTGATTAGATATTTTGGGGTGGTTGGTAATATTTTTTTCTCTGTGTGTATGTGTATCTATTTGCTGTTGAGAAGAGTTTGTTGTGTGCGTGAGTGGAGGAACACGGAGATTACAGCCCATCGCTCGTTTTATAACACGTATGGAGTGTTACGTTTTTTTATATATTTTTTTAAACTTTTAGAGCTCTTTTACATTCAGGAATATGTGTCTATATAGATATTTGCAGCCAAAAAAAAATTAATGGTAATTAACTCTCACACTATACAACCACAAACTAATTCATATGTGCTAAGTATGACTTGAACCCACAATCATTTGGTTAGAAAGCTTTTCACACAACAAAAGGTACCACTATAACGCAAACCCTAAAAAAATTAATAAAAATACCTCTTTTATATATCAAGAAATACTTTACATGCGAATTTATGCATCTCTCAAGTATTTCTTTTTTATATTTTAGATTAATAGTCTAATACCATGCGTTGTGAAGGTAAATACCTGCAAGTTACAACAAATAATAATCATCTTGCAAACATATATAATAAAATAAAAATATTACTGCGAAATAAGATGCATAGCATGCACAAAAATATACTAACAGTGAATNTCACCTTCAGTTTGTAACGTTACAGCGCGTGAACATTCACGCGCTCAAATACCCAGATGCAAAAACCTAAATTCTGCTATTAGACCGTAAAATTACACGCGCCATGGCTTCACGCGCTTCTAAACTGAATGAAGTGATTGTTGAAATGAAAATGCAGGTGGAATTGTGAGATCGAAATGAGAGAATTGGTTGATTTGATAATTTTCTTGTTGTGTTGTGTTGTGATTAGGTGTGTGAAAATTTAAATGAGGAGAAGTTGTAGATATTTTTGGTGGTTTGGTAATATTTTTCCTGTTGTATGTGTATCTATTTGCTGTTGAGAAAGTTTGTTGTGTCTGCGTGAGTGGTAGGAACATCGGAGATACAGCATCGCTCGTTTTATAAACGTATGGATGCTGTTTTTTACTGTTTTCTTTATATATTTTTTAAAACTTTTAGAGCCTCTTTTACTTCGAATATGTGTCTATATTATTATATTGCAGCCAAAAAAAATATGGCTAATTAACTCTCAACCTATACAAACCGACAAACTAATTTCATATGTGCTAAGTATGACTTGAACCACAATCATTTGGTTAGAAAGCTTTTCAAACACAACAAGTACCACTATAAGCAAACCTAAAAAATTAATAAAAATACTCTTTTATATATCAAGGAAATACTTTACATGCCGAATTATGCAGTCTCTCAAAGTATTTCTTTTTTTATATTTTAGATTAATAGTCTAATACATGCGTTGCTGAGGGTAAATACCTGCAAGTTACAACAAAATAAATATCATCTTGCAAACATATATAATAAAATAAAAAATATTACTTGCCGAAATAAGATGCCATAGCATGCACAAAAATATACTAACAGTGATAAGACAATTAATTTACACAGTAAAATGTGGTCCAGTTTGGTTGTATCATATATAAGAGATGGGAATCTCCGCAAGCTTTGCCGCGGGTGTTTTGCCGAATTAAGGAAACCGTTGATAACGGCCCGTAGCCTACTTAACGTCATTTAGTGGACAAAGACTGACTTTGTAATGGCGTATGCATGAAGGACCAATTATGTAAATATGAGGAGACTAAATATGCAACGAAACTCTGAGGATGAAGAACCAATTTCGTACGAATTTTCTAAAAAAAATGTTAAAGATTAACGGTCATTAGCTAATAGTCGTTAAAATTTTTTATAGTTAACGACCGTTAGTTAAGACTAAATGTGCAACGAACCTGTAAGACGAAGGGAGGCCCAATCGCAGGCGAACTTAAAAAAAAAAAAAAAAAAAAAAAAAAAAAAAATTAACGGTCGTTAGTTACTGTAGCTGATAATAAAATATAATTTTTTTACTGTAGCTGTGCAAAGTTGTTGGGGGGGAAGATCCCAGTGAATGTATATATGTATAATATTGTTGTGTAATATTTATTTATACATGGTTAAATTGGAAAGAGATTATTTTTAGTTATTGTGCAATTTGTAATCCCCCCTCTCCAAAAGAAGTTGTTTGGTTTCTTTTATTTTATTGATGATTATGTCAAACATTGGAAGAGAATCTTGTTGTGTAATTTCAAAAATAATTTAGGGTAATTTTGTAATTTAACTATGTTGAATTTTCAAACATTCAACAATGTTCTTTATGCTTTTTACTAGACGAATACTCGTACATATTGACGATGTCTAGAGACAAATAATTATATATGTAACTTGTGGTTCTCGTGTGACCCTTGATGCAACATTTAATAGTTCAATTTGTAGTCATTACGAGAGAAAAGTTATGGAATAAAAACAAAATAATGATAAAGGGTTTCAGGATTAAAAAATATTAAAATTATTAATTTAATAATGGACATTGTTATCATTTTTAACCAAAAATATATTAGTTGTTGAACTTTACTCATATTTTAATTTTTTAAGTCTTAAAAAGGATGATTTCTCTTTACATAGTAGACATGTAGTATTGATAAGGTTTATTGTTTATCATGTGTTTTGCCTCGTGAACAAAATGTAGATTAGGAAAACACTTATGGTAAAATGTTAGGTTGATGCATTTTGGAAGACGATTTTCAGTTGATGGACTTCTAATGACTATTTAAAATATCAGTCGATTTGTTCTCTTGAGGAGACATGACTTGTCTTAGTAAACGGGGAAAAAAAAAAGAATGTCATGATTCAAACTACTATTTGAATATAAACTTTCTAAAAGGAGGTCAAAGTTCTTTTGCACTCTTGGATCTTACCCCAATTTTGTTGTTACTCTTTTTCTAGCTTTTTGTTAGGTTTTTTCATTTAAAAAAAAAAAAAAAAAAAAAAAAAAAAAAAAAAAAAAAAAAGAGACCCTCTTTTTTTTTTTTTTTT
>LBNU01037130.1:0-14279 GCA_014162995.1 Artemisia annua | reverse complement strand
TGTTAGGTCACCATATTAGTTAACCAAGTATTCAAATCGAGAGGAAATGAGATGAGAAATAGACCTTGGTTGACTTAAGATTCAATATGATAAGATGAAAGAACAAGAGTTCCTTTAGGATATGACAAGTTAAAACCAACAATATGACAATGGAGATATGATTCCTATTTATAGGGAAAGGGATAGGGCAACACTGCCCTTCGTTCACTTATCTTGATAGTTCGTGGCTTTTTTATGGCCCCATTGGACTTTAATTGGCTCTGTTTATAACCATACGGAGCTAACAACATACAGTTTAAGATAAAAGTCGAACTATTCTTATCAGCACCCTATTACACTTTACTGAAATGGGACCGAGGGACTTGACTGAATAGTTGAAAAACCTATGATCCTAACAAATCCTCCCCCTAAGGATCGGTCATGGAAGGATTGTTTGAATGATAGAAATTTGTACACGGTCATTTGAGGTTTGCTGTTTGACGGGGTCTTTTGTGCTTTGCAACACTTTGCAATGTTGACATTTATAGCTTTAGACGTCATCAAAATGATTGTATTAAGAAATGATATCATCGTTCTTTGATCTTTGTCGTTGTGGTTGGATGTGAAAACAATAGATGATTGTTGTTAATCCGCCATACGTCACTTTTCGGTGTCTCCAAGGGAATCGCTCGCGTTCCGACACATGGGCTTGTGGGGTCTCTGGGCCTGCATGGCTCTCGTGCTGAGCTGGCCCGCTGGGCTGCTCGGCTGCGCTTCGCTCTCTGGGGCGGGGGCCCCGCATCGCTCGGCTCTGCCTGCTGCTCGCTCGGCGCTCCGCCGGGCTCGCTCGTGGCTGGCGGCTGGCTATCCGCCTGAGCTAGACTACTACAACATGACTGTAATACTCTCCGAACCCCCATGCCTAGTGATAGCCCAAGTCTCATACTGAATAGGTCAAAGGTAAGTCTAAAGGTTCATATCATAAAGGTTCAAATAGTAAAGGGTATTATAGCAGTGGCTTAAGGAATCCTAACAAACAAAGGTTCGTATCAATGGTTCAGAGTTTACAAGTGTGAAAATGTCATAAGAAAACTGATTTGGAAACTTTACATTTCATTTAAAAACATGTTTATCATAAAAGTATTTCCTTAAAACATTCTTGGCAAAGTTTATATAAACCTTATTTAAAAATGGGTATAGTATCATATTTACAGAAATTATTTCAAACAATTTTGTAGCATATTACAAAGTTATGTTTTCAAAAGGGTTTTTATTCAAAACATAAAGTCAGTGAACCAATGATACCAGATATACCAAAGTCAAAGATTATAGAAGTGGTAGGAAAAACGGATCATAGTCATGAGAAGGCAAAGTTAAAGTTTGGCAAATGTCTAAGTCATCAGAATATCAAAGGTTCATAATCAAAGGTTCACAACTGAATGTTTCGAAGGTTCATAGCTAAGGTCCAATTCAATTTAAAGAAATCTATTAATAATGGCTTTCATAAAAGTAATCTTTAATAACGGTTTTCATAAAGATAGTCTTTAAAAGTAGTTTTCATAAAAGTTAGTAAAATTCCATATAAAAGTGGTATCGCATCGTGCTCATAAACATCCTTTTAGAATAATTTTTCTCAAAACATTTTCATGATATAATTAAGAAAGGTTTTCACATCCAGTTACAATATCAAATGAACCTTCAATTTATCAAGGGATTTGAATATTCATGTCACAAGATAACGAACGAATTATATCAAGTATCAAGGGAAACAATAGCAAAGGCTCAAAAGGATCATATCAGGATAAAGAATTATAATCAAGGATCAAAAGTCATGAGAAACCTTATAAGAAATGTCAGAATATTTGTACCTCAACCCAATGACAAAGCAAAATAAGGGAAAGGACCAAACGGAAATAGAGACCGCTCCTTCTTCACAGAACCTAGACGAATTAGAAATCGAGAATTATTCAATAGTTTATTTTAAATTCAGATTACTCCTTTTTAGGTTATCTTCCATTTTTAGAAACTTTCCATATTTAGCAGGTTTCTATTTTTAGTAACTTTCCAGATTTAGTAACTTTCTATATTTAGAAAGTTTCCTTATTTAGTAAGTTTTCCATAAATAGCAGGTTTCCATAATTAGAAAGAGTTAATATCAAACTGCAAGTTAAGTCATTTGTTAAACATTATTATGGAATTAGGGTTCATTTTAATAAGTCAAAATGATTTTAGGATTTAAATAAATCACTTTTCCTATTTTAGGGTTTCAAATGTAAATATGCCATAGTTAAAGGTCTAATACGTAAATATTACAAGTTTTCATATTTTATACAAATTATACATAAGTTAACAATATTAAACCTTCAAGTTTACAGATGTTACATTTCAAACCCTTTATTTTCATTAATTACGAATAAGTCCTTATTAATATTTAAATTATAATTATATCCATAACAAATTCATATTAGCACATTTAACCCTTAATTATCAGAAATTACACATTTTACCCTTTACTTTAATAATTATACTAATCACCTTTCATTTACAAAATTTACAAAACAAGTCCCTCTATTTTAATTAATTTCCAATTCGAATTAATTAATTAATAATTTACCATTTAAACCTTTTAGTTACAAATTTCACACATAACACCCTCATATTATATTTTATATTAATTACCCCTGATCCAATACAAGTTACAAAAATACCACATAAGTTTAAAAAATTACAAAATACCCCTTCTCATTTTAAAACACAAATCGGCTAACAAAATAATTCACAATCATGAAACCCTAATTTTTCCCAATCACCCCATCATTATTATACAATCATTACATCATTTATTATCACAAAACATCACCCAAACCCTTAACCCTAAATCATTCGCACTCCATTTTAATTTAATCAAATTTTATCAAAGCAAATAAATCAAAGACGATTTCCATAGGCTTCGAATAATTGCTAGCATATTTTATATGAGTCGTATATACATTATAACACATCACAAAAATAGTGTCGAAGCATCAAAAATTAATATGGCTGATCTAGAGTTTTTGCATGTTTTTAGGGTTTTTATTATCTTTAATTCGTATAGCCTTATTTATCATGCATGGATCGATTTCATGATTTTATACTGATAATATAGAATAGAAGGATGATACAAAAATACTCAAATGTATTGGATCGAAAAGAATGAGCTGATTGGTATTTTCCCCTTCTCGGCCAAAATAAAAAGCAAGCAAAATCCAAAACTAAAACCCGAGCACTCCACAGCCTTTACCACTATTTTCCCACATTCCTAGCCTCCAAAAACGTCCAGGAAAAATACCCAATCGTCCCAGAAAAATACTATGCCACCGGATGGAGTTTTGGTGGTTTTTCGGGTTTTTAATATGTTAAATGGTAGAAATAAATTAAATTTGGCAAATATAGAGGAGGGGGGAGTCAATTTCAGCCCAAATGGGGTTAAGGAAGACCAAATCTCTGATTTCACAAGTTTCCTAAATTATTTGAACTTATCTCTTAATTTAAATAATTTAAATACAATATGTACACAACATAAAAATGTAATTCGGTCCATATAAATATTTTTAGGCGTGGCACACATTTTTATGACAATTAGGATTATTAAAATGTTCATAAAAAAAATGGTGTTGTTCATATGTTGCTAATTACCAAGTGTTTAGGATTTATTTGGGATTTATTTAAGGGTTTATTTAAGTTTTATAAATTATAAGGGTAATTTGGTAATTTTGCATGTTTGGAAATTTTAGGTTTTACATATTTCCCCCCTAATTGTTTAAGTCTTGTTCTTCGAATCTTCACGCCTTTCTACGCGTTCTCTTCCTTTATTGTCGACTTTGATTCTGTCCACAAACGAGTTCCTTCTTTTTTCTTTCCGGTGTTGCTAACTTGTTTCTCACGTTGGTGTTTCCTTTTGTGAGTATGACTTGAATCCTTCTCCACAACCGTGTCCTAGAACTTCTTTTGTTCTCGGCTTCCTTCCAAACACCCTAAGTGTTCTCAGTAACAACAAGTTTGAGTTGTTGTTGTTGTTTTTCTTCGAATTCCAAGTCTCTTTCCACACAAAATACTTCAATACTTCTCTCGGTATCCTTCCAAAACAAACGAGTGTTTGTTTATTTCCTTGTTGCGTTATATAGCAAACAAGGTTTCCCTGCTTCTTTGTTGTCGTGTGATACAGATCACCAACAAAGGTTCTTGTGACAAATCTGTTGTTCTTTCCATCTTGTGACTCATCTATCTCTGCATCATCATCTTGCTTTCCTTGTGGGTCTTTTGCAGGCCTACTACATTCTCCTACTTCTTCTTGGCTTCTCATTCCAAGGCATTCTTGCAGTCTCATGGTACACCTTTATATTTTCAATGAACTTCCTATAGCAATCTCTTATTGCTTCCTTCTTCACCATTTGTCAGGCCTTGTAAACTTGCAATGGTCTTCCATTTGTCACCGAGTCTCTTCCGTTCCCAACGTGTTCTCCTTGGTGTCTTTCCCTTCTATCTTTTGATCTTCTTGATCAGAAGTGAATCAATTCTTGCAATCTTGGAACCTTTGGCTCTTGATAACACTTTCTTTCATTATGTCGCGTTCAAGAGCAGTCCTCACAAAGTTTCACCAAGGCCTTTAAACTTGGCCTTTATACTACTTAACTTTCCTCCATAGTCACTTACCTTTTCATTCGGTTTCATCCTTAGCGTCTCTAGTTCACTTCTCAAGGTTTGTTGTCGTGCCTTTTGAACAAGATCGGCTCCCAAATACTTGACTTTGATTAAGTCCCATACTTCCTTTGCAGTCGAGTATTGTGCAACTTGTTCAAAAGGCACGACAACAAACCTTGAGAAGTGAACTAGAGACGCTAAGGATGAAACCGAATGAAAAGGTAAGTGACTATAGAGGAAAGTTAAGTAGCATAAAGGCCAAGTTTAAAGGCCTTGGTGAAACTTTGTGAGGACTGCTCTTGAACGCGACATAATGAAAGAAAGTGGTATCAAGAGCCAAAGGTTCCAAGATTGCAAGAATTGATTCAATTCCGATCAAGAAGATCAAAAGATAGAAGGGAAAGACACCAAGGAGAACACGTTGGGAACGGAAGAGACTCGGTGTCTTTCCCTTCTATCTTTTGATCTTCTTGATCAGAAGTGAATCAATTCTTGCAATCTTGGAACCTTTGGCTCTGATGCCACTTTTGTACAGGTTTATACCATGATTCCAGGATCGAAATACATATAAGATTGACAAGAATGATTCATTAATATAAACAACATAAACTGTTACATTGTTATTAAGACACACTTTTAAAACATTACATGTACTGCGTTTATATAGAGGTACGCATGAACCATTGTGTCCTTTCATGAATCGGTATAACCGAATTCTGTAACTAACTATAACTACCAACTAACTAACTACCATAACACCATTAACCGCTATTCGGTTATTAACTAACTAAACTAACACAAACAGCCCTTTGGCTTTACGTTATTACAAATTTCCTACAAGACATATACAATTAAAAGTGCAACAATATACTCTGATTGAGCTTTTGAATATGTTGTAGTAATTGTCCAACAAGTTCTAACAGGATACAAGGATAAGGATCAACTTATTAGACAGTATATGCTTTTTTGTAAATATATTGATAAGGTAGCTTGGTATCCAAACTATATCAATGATTGTGAACAAGGCTCGGCCCAAATGTGTTATCATGGGTACCAACGTTCTCTATTACATTTAATCAAGTATTTATAATGCAACTTACAAAACAAACCCACCCAACACAAATGGGCCAAACCTAGCTTGTAGTATATTGTCTAATACGGAGTAATTTAGGATATAATTCTCACAAAATAGCTTGTAATATACTCAACTAGATCCAATATTGTATGTCTTATGCACGGGATAGTTTTTTATACCTCTAGATATTATAACACGAGACTTTTGTAATGAACAATGATATACTTAGTTATGGATGACTATTTTAGAGGTTAAGTATCAAATAATAGAAATATTGACACTAGTCTTTTTGATAGGCCAAGGCTATACAGCTTACTGTAAAGCCAAAAACTAGATATATGAAAAGAAAATATCTTTCTCCTTGTTCCTTATCCTCATACACTCCCACCTAATTCTTGTGCTTCTTTCTCATCCAAATCGATCTCTTAACTTATCTATGAACCAATTAGCATCAAACAAAGGTGTTTTATCTCTCTATTAATCAGGTCATAACATAGTTCCATGAATTTATATATAATGAAGATAATATATTAAAAAAAATATATATAATACTACTTTTAACTTAGACAATTTGGATACATGCAACATTACACAATAATTGAAAAAATTGAATCACACATTCTAAAGATAAAGTAGGAATTAGTAAAATAAATTAAAGTATGATCAAGTTTAAACTATTTTGATACATATATAAAGTTGTAACATATATAATATACTATAGTATCTAAAAATTTGGTGCGATAAATAAAATCTTGTATCCGCCACTGCATATATTATCGTAGTAACATACAAAAACATAAAAAGATAAAGTGTCATGCCAAAATAAATTTTCAATAAAATGTAATACAGTATCTAAAAATTTGGTGCGATAATTGTATAGGATACGTATAGGGTATGTTTGGCAAAAGTAGATGGTGTTGTTGCTGATGCTCATGCTGATGCTGGTGCTGGTGCTGAAAAAGATTATAAAAAGAAATTATTTTTATAAGCTACATAACGTAACCTTTGATTTTTAGAGATTATAGAAGATTATTGTTTTATAATCTCTTATAAGTTCTGTCTGCAAACCAAATATTATTTTTTAAGTAGCTTATTTTTTAAAAAAATAAGCATAATCTTTTCATAATTTTTTATAATCTGGTGCGCCAAACACACCCATAATACAAGTACAAAATGATATAAATTAATATTTGATCTGATTTAAAACAAAAACATTACATAATATTTAAATATCTTCATAATTTGTTGATTTAGTCAATAAAAGAATAGATATATGACTATCATATTAATTAATTCATACATTATATAATTAATCATCTTATAAATATTCATATTAAGTAAGGGTGCATTTTTAAAGTTGAAATCTTTTAGAAGTTATTATAGCGTGATGTGAGAATATAAAATAGCATATAATCAAATTAACGCAGCGGAAAACATCACCACACGGACTCTCATTAGGCCATAATGATCATAAACAACTAAACACAACGATAGTGTTATACCTTTGTAGCGTGCCACCGGGTACACCAACAATATACACCCACGAACTTGAATGGAGAAACCTAAGGTGGATCAATAAGGTTGATCACCGTCTATGTGCCTGAAACACACTACACCTCGCTTGGTATACCCCTTTGATGCTAGTCAATAACCAACGTAACCTATCTTTGCCTTTGATGAACAAGATCAAGCAAGGAGATCAAGAAAAACAAACCACTAGGGGGAAGGTGTTGTTTTTGGAGCGTGGTTAGAGCGGAGAGGAGGGGAGGAGAAATTATGGACTTACTCGATTTGACTTAGGAGATAATTAAGCGAGATATATCTCACATCTTGGGACCAAAAATTCAAACCAAACCTCCTTTTCCACTCCATATGGCCGGCCACCGTATATGGGCGCCAATATGGGCTCCCATATTTTTTTCCCCAAGTCCAATAAGTTAAGTCCATTCACTTAGTCATTAGAGCCAGATAGAGATTCCGGCAGTTACGTAAAGGTTTATTTATATATCGTAAATACACTAACAGACTATAAGTGGTTACCTAGAGTGTATATGGTGTGTGACGCCTACTCATATATGTCTAGCCATATATATTTAGTTATTATGGATACGAGCATTACTCAACAGGCTCCCACTGCGACTCATAATAATCAAGTAATTTACAAGCAATGGGTTAGGCGTCTAGCAACAGCAATGCCCTAGAAATATGTGGAGGGTATTTTCTTAAACGTCTCAAAATTTAAATGTTATATGTCATCTATCCTTTGTTACAGATTACTATGTTGAAATTAGACATGGATCAAATGTCTTCTAATTATTCAACCTATTATGAATTCTCGATCTAGAATTGACCATGATTACCAAGTGAATTGGAACGATTCATTTCTTAATTCTCATTTGGGTACGGCATACAACATCTGTTCAATTCATCGAGGGCCCCAATAGTATCTAACTCCATGACATGTGGGAGGAACAATCCTATTGACCTGCAAGACCGGTGTGATTCATGTGGTTCAAATCCTCCTGAAAATTGGTTTTTATAACTAGCTTATTCAGGACAGCGTTTAAACCATATCAAGAATAAATTGTCCACTGCCAGACCCTACTTGACCATCTCAAGTCTAAAGGATTGGAGCATAACATTGCGAGATCTCACTGGATTGACGGCGTCCATCCAGTGAAATCCTCGAAGGGTTGGGTCAGTTCCAATGTTCATCACAATGAACAAAAATTATGGGGTTTAGCAAATAAATCACAACGCTCACATTGGCTTAATTCGCATGTCTCCCGTATCGTCAACACGGCAAGGAACAGAATTTAGAACAATAAAATCATTCATGGATTAAACATGCAATATGGCAATACAGTTGGATATAAATGAACCGACTATAACCATTACTTCAATTCATTAAAAGATATAACTGGTCAACATTCCAATATTCATACTTAAGAAACAGTTATTTTCATTGAGACTACTGCAGGTCGAGCCCAATGTTCCTAGCAGGCTCCACAATGTTTGGTACAGGGACATTTGGTTTTGTAAAAGGATCTGCATAAGTTGTCAATCTGTGCTGAACTTTGAGGAGACGGAATGTCACCACTTCATTAACTTCGCAGTCGAATGTAGTGAACTTTCCGACGAAAGTGTTTGGCACCCCTTAAGAACCCCCTGGACTTTCATTGGTTATTGATAATGGCACCGGATTATCGCCAGTTACATATCCTAGGTTGCGTTCATTGCTGGACAACGCCAAGCCCAGGGAAATGAATTTCCGTATCCAAACTGGCTCCACTGCAGCTTTACTGAAGGAGCCTATATATTCAGGCTTCTGTAGGAGGACATCGCAAGTGTTGCTTTGTGTTGCACTCTTCCAGTCAAACAGCAACCGTCCATTCATGCGAAAAGGTATCCCTGTCTGGGGACTTGATGGTTCATCAACGATCTGTCTCCCAGCTTCGCATCATATACAAGTAACACTGATCCTACGTTCGACATTCCACCAATAACAAGAAACACTATCTTTAGTATTTCGCAATACTTCAAATATGTCGTTAAACAGCAGGTCCAGCTTGACCATTCTCCTGGAATGTCTGTTGAAATCCTACCGTATAGGTTCTGGGAGGAGAACGTACATCACGGTTGTGCATCCTAACCGAATTACAATGATGGATTCCCACGCGAAGCCATAAGGGATTCCCTTCATCCTTCATTCACGCTCGGCGGGGTAGAAGGTCTTGGGGGGAGTCTTACTCAATTCCGTATTTGGTTGCATTGAAGACTTCCACGTTTTGGATCTTGCATCCTAAATCGTTTAGGATTGTTTGTCATTGTATGCCTTTGACACAAGCCGATTAACCCTGTTGATCCATCTCGTAGATCCTTGACTCCAAGTATGTACGATTGCCTCTCTCCTAAGTCTCTTCATAGCAGAACAGTTTCCCCCAAGCCCAGGGGAAATTATTACATCTTGTAGCATATGGGAATATTGTTTCCGATGGAGTAATATGTCATGATCTATAAGAATGTAAGGAACACGGACGTTACTTCCACTAGTTTTGCATATATACACCATGGCCCTCATCAAGATTTTGAGTGAAACAATCTTTTGAATTTCCTCATCAATCTTTTGTTCCAACTCCTAGATGCTTTGCTTCAGGCCATAACCTGCGCCCCTTGAAGTTATGCATACTCTGTTGGGGATGGTTTAGGATTCACGAGGCCCTCGGGCTTGCACCATGTATAAAACGTCTTTCGTTTTAGGGTGACCGTTTCCAAAGGGAAGGCAGTCTTGACATCCATTGCCAACTCTCATAGTCTAGTACGCTGCTATGCGCTATAAGAATCCTAATTGCTTTTTATGTCTGCAACAGGCCGAGAAGGTTTCCTTTCATAGTCAATTCCGTGATTTGAGTGACAACTTTTGCTACAAGGACGAGTTTATAGGTATGTGCATTTCCATCCCGTTCGGTCTCTTTCTCTGTAGAGCCCATTTCCTCCAACTGTCTTAGCATTGGGGGGGGTAGCGTCATACCTCGACCCCCCCAGACATCATTGTCTTTCATAGATCTTCATTTCCACATTCATTAGCTTCGTTCACTTACCGCGTTCCAGGACTCGATATAGCTCATCGACTAGTTAGCGGGTTATTATGTCTAACATGTTCCTCAGCGATCGATATAGATCCATATCGTTCAGGTGCTTGAGGTATCCTTCGCGATTACGACATGGGGAGCAACATCTCGAGGGTCACACTTTCATGTTCAGTCTCTTTTGATGTTACTAGTGTCACTAGAAGGTTGTGCGATCTTGCTGTTGAAGTTCATCAAAGTCTACTGTGCTCCACTTGCTTCTTGTTACAATGAGACTGCTCTCAAGAAACTCGAGCATAGTCGAGCACAAATATTTTGGTTCTCAGGTGGGTAGTAGAAATTGTAACCCATTGTTTCCTTTGGCTATCCTACAAAGATACACTTGATAGATCTGGACAAGTTTTGTAGGGCGGTGTCTCGTTTTACGAGAGCCTACACCCCAGACTTTCAGTAGGACAGATTAGGACCTCCCATGCCATATTTCGTGATGGAGTCTCTGATCACCTTCTTAGTTGTGAACCATATTGAGTATGCGCAGCGCCAGCCCTCTAGGAGCATAAACCCAAAGGACATTGGCATGTTGGTTAGACTCATCATAGATCGACCGATGTCAAGCAAAGTATCGATTTTCCTTTCAGACAGCACCATTGTGTTGTGCGTGGGTATATGGAGGAGTGGAATTGGTGAGACGCATTCCGGTTTTTAGCATTTTACGGGCTAGACCGATCAAGTAACAATTGAGTATGCCAATAACAATGACCATAGATCAAAAAGTCCGATGCTTATGACTCTTTTAGGTGCGATATTTCAGAGTCACTATAGCCTAGGGGCTGTTTTAAGATATAACCTTAATCATTAAAAAAACACGCTTTTTAGCATTTGTTACGCAATACATTATGATCATATGATCAACATATGGGATGGCTTCGTGTACCCACTATAGGTGATGTGAGCCCTCATCACACCACACTCCCCCTATAATCCAAATAACAGACAGCGGACCCACACCTCACCCACACGGATGGCTCATATAGCCATATGATTCAATAAACAATAAACACAGATAGTTTACTTTGTAGCGTGCACCGGGTATCACCACAAACTATCACCCACGAATTGAATGAGAAAACCCAGAGTGTCAATAAGGTTGATCACCTCTATGTGCTTGATCACACTACACCTCCTTGTATACCCCTTTGATGCTAGTCAATAACCACGTACTATCTATTGCCTGGTTGAATGAACAGAATCAGCAAGAGTCAAGAAAAACAAAACCCTAGGAGGGTGTTTGGTTTTTGAGCGGTGAGGTTAAGAGGAGACGAGGGGAGGGAGAGACTTATGGAATTCAGCTGTTTGATTTAGGAGATAATTAGGGGGAGAATACTATTCACAAATCCTTGGCCCAAAAAATTTTCAAACAACCCTCCCTTTTCCACTCCATATGCCGGGCCCTATATGGGCGTAATATGGGCTTCCCATTATTTTTTCCAAATCCATAGATTAAACGTCCTATTACTTAGTGCATTAGAGCCCGACCGATAGGGAGTTCCCGATTACGTGAAGGGTTATTGTCCTATATATCGTAATCACTAAACACGACATATAAAGTGGGTTACCTAGAGGGTGTATATAGTGTGTGACCCCATAGGCTCATATATGTTAGCCATATAATCGTTATTATGATACGAGTCAACTCCCAAAGTTTTACACCCTACATGGTTACATAAACTAGCGATTACCAGCTATAGCTGGTGACGGTGTATCAGGTAACGTGTAGCTTGTGGTGTGCGATTCCTCTATAATTAATACGTATAGTATATATGTATAGTATATACTATATATTTATAGTAAATATAAGTAGCTAATAATATATATATAGGTATGTATAGCCTACTATACTAGGTATATGTGTATTATTGGGGTGGTTGTGTAACATGAATGTGAACTGTAATTGAAGTTATTTAAATATTTATTTCAATTAACTTTAATAAAGTTAGGGACAGTCTTTATAACCATTTACTTTTTTAAGTTTTTAAGTTCTTAACCAAATATGTTGTTCTCTTGTATATGGATAAGTAATAGGATAGATGAACGTCTGATAATATGTTAAATTAATTTTTATGATTCATATTATCTCGACGAATACGACATAATATGATGCAATCTGATTCTTTAATATTAAAAATAAAAATTCGTATGCATTTTGTCGTAATGTTTATGGCCATTGTTATTATGTTTTTAAATTATAAATAATGTTGAAAGTTAGTATTATTTAAAGGCTTTGTGAAAAAGTAAATTTTTGCGTTGAATATTCTTTAGGTAAGGTAATTAAAATGATTTTCAAATCTATGTACACCTTCAATGCGTCAATTATCTTACACATTTCGCATCCCATGTCATACTTTTCTTTTTCATGGTCAATATTTACATGTCATCAATGTTGTTTTACATTTAAAAACCCTTTGTATACGATTTTCAAGGATATTTAGAATGCTAAGAAGAAAGATTCACTAATGTGGGCTAGTTTTGTACAAGTTATGGGAAAGCTTGAACTCGGGGTATTCAGCAATTCTCTGTGAACGCATAGTTTGTGACTTTCCATCAAATCATTCTATCATTTTAGGAATTCACTCATTATCGCTGATTCAGGTTTAGTGTTAAATTACCTCATCTGATTTTTCATTTGAGTTACTGATGGTCAATTGCCAGAATGAGCCACTCCACATTTATTACCGGCCTCCCCCCTTCACCTCCCTATCAAATAAACACTTTCCAAAGTCCTTGGTTTTTCACATGTTGGTTGTGTCAGGGGAAAGTTAGTTAGAGTCCCTTTGACCTCATACACAGTCTGTTTTTTTCAGGGATGACTTGATTTGTATGTATCGGTTTTTTTTTTTTTTTTTTTTTTCCATAAAGGTTCTTATTAACAACCCCAATAATCATGTAACCTGCTTCCTCACTGAAAGTTGTCGATTCATTTGGAAGGGCTTAACGGTGATGTCACCTTGGCATACCGAAAACGACATTATTGGGCCAGCTCTGGACCTTCTTTTATTTTGTTGTATTTATCCCCCACTTCTTATAGCTGGTAGGTTTGTAGTTCGGTCATGGTTAGTTGTTTACCACGCCATTAGTAGGGTTACGTATTCTTTAGTCTTTACCATATCTATATATTTCATAGTAGCCTCTTGTTTGGTCGTTTTGGGGTTGGGGCTAGGGGTTGCAAATCGGCTTTTAAGAACAGGACTGAGTTATAGATATACACACTTAAGCTCGAGTATTTAGTTTCGGTGCACCATTTTGTTACAAGCATTTGTGTTGAACAGGTCTCTATCACTATTTCTTGACATACTTAACAAAACCATGGAATTTCTGAAATTGTTGGTTCTGTGATTCAGATCACAATGGTTTTACTGGATTACTTGGGTGCATAAGCCAATTCTAACCATTACCATGTAGGAAAGGAAAACTTAGTGTAACATCAGCTCTAGATACGTAGGCGTGTTAACTATCGACAACTCATAATGATTAAGGATGTGTTCGTATATAGTTAATGTTTACATATAACCATAAAAGTGTACAGAAACGAAACCAGTTAAATTTTGGATGCGGAAGACCAAAAAACACAAACAAGGAAAATGTATAAGGCTTGTGATGCTCACAGTTTCTAAGGGACAGATTTGTCCTCGCACATGGATGCTTGAGATCGTGACGGTCTACTCCCAGGGATCAACAAAACCGGATAACTCCTTAGATAAACGGTGTCATCAAGTGAACCGAAACCAAACACTGCCTTCTCTTATTACCCACCGGAAACCTAATGTCTTTAAATAATGGGTAAACAAAGGAGAGGACTGTGAGTGTATTTCTTTGTTGTCTACAAGCCATGAAAGAATGAGTACACAATTCTATAGGAATAAAGATGGAGGAAAATGGTTCCAATTATCTCCTCTCCC
>LBNU01037128.1:10825-22142 GCA_014162995.1 Artemisia annua | reverse complement strand
ATTTACACACGTTTTTATACACGTTTTTACACACGTTTTTATACACGTGTGTAAAAACGTGTAAAAAAGTTAAATTAAAAAAGTAAAAAAAAAAAAAGTTAAATTAAAAGTGTGTCAAAAAATTATATAAAACGTGGAAAAATCATATGGAAAACTCGGTCACCCCGAGTGTCATCTAGCTTTAGATAGCTCGTAGACTTACACTTAGTTAGCGTAATATCTTGTGGAGTTAGGTCGGGTCTTTACCCACTGTCAGCTCACTCCACAGCCCATATGGGGCGTTTACTTGTAACTATAAATACCCTTTCCCACACAAGGGAAAAAGTTGGATGTTCATTTTGCTTTGAAGCTAATATATTTCACTTTATCTCTCTAGAATATCCCAACTTTACTTTCTTTATCTAGGAAATTCGACTTGAGCTTAATCTTCACCTTGTGTTATGATAACCAATATCCTACAAAAACGTATATAAAAACATGTAAAAAACGATAAATTAAAAACGTGCGTAAAAACGTATATAAAAACGTATGTAAAAACGTGTAAAAAAGTTGAATTAAAAGTGTGTATATAAACGTGCGTAAAAACGTATATAAAAACATGTAAAAGAAGTGTAAAAAAGTTAAATTAGAAGTGTAAAAAAAGTTAAATTAAAAGTGTGTGTAAAAACGTGTGCATAAAAACGTGCGTAAAACGTGTGTATAAAAACGTATATAAAAGTTTGTATAAAGACGTATGTATAAAAACGTGTGTAAATGTGTGTATAAAAATGTATGTATTGAAACATTTTAAAAACGTGTGTAAAACCGTGCATAAAAACGTGTGTATAAAAACGTGTATACAAATGTGTGTATAAAAATCCGTATAAAAAGTGTGTATAAACGTGTATAAAAATGTGTATAAAAACGTGTATAAAAATGTGTGCAAAAACGTGTAAAAACGTACATAAATTTTAAAAATAATAAAAGTCATCTAACTTGTTACTTTTTGTTATTCTATGTAGCCATGATAAACGACCGTTAGTCTAAAGGACTAACATTGCAATGATAAACCTAACAATCGTTAGCTTAACCTGCCCCAGCAGGTCAAACAGGTCACCGCTACACGCAATGAACGGATTTTGCAAGTTCATTGACAGATTGGGAAAAAAAAAGAAGGCTACATACAACAGTAAAAAGTGGCAAGTTAAATATATTTTCAGGTAATTTGCCCAATAATGTAAGTTTATAAGAAAATAAAAACTTCTTTGATCACCAAACTAATGACGGTATAAAGTTTGTTCATACCTGAAGTGACGTTGTAGAAGCATCGTAGAAGTAACAAGTTTCCTCGGTAAAAAACTTATTAACCGTAACTTTACGTAACATGTCTTTATATTTTGTGATTATCAAAACATAAGAAGATCGAATAATGCGAATAACGTTTTTGACATTATTTGTATTAACAAGTTCCATGGGAACTTGATCCATGAGATGTTGCCTTGGAGTGGGTCTTAATTATGTTACTACTGTCCTGCTCTGCATCTAAGCTAGTAGCAGTAGTAGTACCCCTTTCCAAATTGTCATCCTCCTCCTCAATGACAACCTCATCTGGTACAATGTGAGTAGAAGCACTAGCCTGAGGTAACTCAGTACTCTTTCTGCTTTTCCTACATGTATAGGTCTTTTTAAGGTGTGAGGATGTTAAAATTGTGGGTGTGTGATGGGATTTGTTTTTGGCCTAATGTCACTATTGTTGAAAACAAAGCTGCCACTTTTCCAAAAAAGTCTTTTCCCCCTTCTCATATTTGCAAAAATTTTTTTAGTATGAGAAGGTGCATGTTGGGAATTATACTTTGAGTTGATATTGACAAAATATGAAAGATGAAGGACCTATGGAGACAAAGGATGAAACTTGCAAAGAAAGAAAAAGATTACAGCAAATCTTTTATTTATTTAGTATATATCCTTTGTAACCCTAGTATCTCTATTATGTAAAGAGATATAGGGAATTAGTTTTAACGTGTGTCAAGATGTAAACATCCAGGAAACGTGTATGTGTGGTCTAGGGCGTATAGCTCATGTAAACGCCTAGACTTGTTGATTCGTGTTTAGCCCCAAGAATCTTATGATTCCTGTTAGAGTGTAACCGTGCTACACTTGATCACGTAGCATTGGGGCTTATGGTGTATTGTAGAGTAGAGATGATGACGAAGAAACCTTGTAGCAATAATAATGATTGTTTTGTTTATTCCGCTGCGTATCATGTTCTTAATCATTATTATTGTAATCCCTAGATGAGGTCTAACCAACCTCGAGCTATAAACGATCTTAACATGTGGTATCAGAGCCACGGGGCTCGTGATCGTGGGATTAAACAAGGCTTGGTTTATCGAAGAACGAAGAAAACAAGAAGAATTCGAATTTGGTTCAATTTTCGTAACTCACTGCAGGACTGTTTTCAAGAGGCGATTTCTTCTTCGTTAACCGTTGGATCGGGCTGTAATTTTTACTGAAGATTCTTCATATATCAAGGTACAATTTCACCGGAGGGATCTTCGATCTGAGGTCTATATCGTCAGGTATAAATTTCTCAAAACTGCTGCAGAGGAGTATATGATTTTCGAATTTTTTAGGGTTTTCTTGATTCAAGCTTTTTGTAATTGGTTCTATTCGTGTTAAATCTTCATGGAAGTTGTTTGATCTGTTCTTTGCTGTCTATAAACACGTTTGGAAGCAGCTTGAATCAATTGGTGTTTAGGGTTTCTTGAATATTAGGGTTCATTCTTAATTGTTTTCAAGCAAATCCTAGGTCGCCACTGTTCACTATCATGGAACCCTAATGAGTAAATGGCATATTATACTCCTGTATTTGGTAGAAGGAGGAGGGTTTTGCTACGTTTGTTGTAGGCAATTATTCGTTAAAGATTGTTAGGCTTTTATAAAACCCTAACTGATTATTTGATGCTACTGGTTACATGATCAGATACAAATAAGGTTTCTGTGTTATGCTATTTAGGGTTTCTTAAGGGGTCGACTTCTTTGAGTTTTGTGTGGGCTGAAAGAATGATAAGGCAAAAAGTAAAAGTCGACAGGTATGATGATGCATAATCTTGGCCTATAATCTGTCATGAATGTTAAAGTGATATTCGAGGCACATGGTTTTTCTGAGTACACTTCCCATGTTGATCTTGATATATCACTGACTTTGATGTGTCGTTGTCATGGAAAGGTTGTGGACCACATGGAGAATTAATACTTGATAGTTGGTTGAATATTGTTTATGGTCGATTTGGGTATTGAAGTTACTGGTTTGTGTGGAGTAAAGCGAGTGTGGTTAATGGTTTGCTGGCATAATAAGTAAGGTTACTGGAACATAATGAGTAAGGATAGTTTCCACTGCTACGCTTACATTGTTTCCACTGCTAATGTCGATCGTTTCCACTGCCTGGTATTCGTTTCCACTGCTCGTTATATGTTTCCACTGCTACCTAAAGTCTCTGCTGCTCCATGTATATTGGTTGATACTGCTGCCATTATAAATTAATATTGCATGTTGAATTTAATGTTGCTACACTACGGTCAGATTATAACTTATGTTGGTTGCTTGATGGTTTGCGATCTGGTATTGAAATAGGGAGTCGATTTAGAAAAGTAAGAAGATAAGGTCTAGCAGATATACAAAGGACTGAGGTTACTTCATTAGGAAAAAGGACTACGCTTTGGATTAGGAGTATGTTTACTTATTCTTGTGAGGTCACTTTTACAAAGCAAAAGAAAGCACATGGATAAGTCACTTTCATGGTCACTCAGTTTGCTTATTATTGATTCGATTGGTGGAATAATTCACAACAACCGATCATATTAAATTCTTATTATTCTAATCGGTTTGTGGGGCATGTAATTTGGATTTAGTCCGATATTCTTGACTTTTGGTTAAAGGTTTTTCAGGAAATTGGTTTATGGGGTTTCTTGAAGATCGATATGGAAGCAGGTTGTGAGTTAAGTTTCTACTGTTGGCTATACGTTAAAGCATGTGACAGAATACTGTTGGCTGCGTTTGAGTGATATCGGACGACACACACAATGAAGTTTGATTTCAATTTGGAACAGGTTGGTTCCAACACACACACCGATGATTTTTGGTTTATTGGTTTTTAAAAGATTATAAAGGCTCATTCTTATTGTTCAATTGGTTACGAAGAAAAGTTTTTATCACCTATTTGACGTTGAAGTGGAATTATTCGGGTTAGTGTTCTTATTATATCTACGAATTGACAAACACTTGAAGGAGTTACGTTATTGTGCTCAGTGATTATTGTCAAGAGATTGCGCTCTCCTTATACATCGTTTTGGTTATACGTTCGAAGTTATATTTAAGACACAAGTTTGGGTTATTCTACTTCAGCATCAAGTTGGTAATACTTAGTTTTCTTCATCGGTAATCATTACATAAGAGCTTACAGAATTGAAGATTCAACAAATGGTTAACATTTGGGTTTCAGGGGAAGCTTATTGTTAAAATGATTAACCATTTATATGCATCATTCAAGGTGAAGGTTTTTACAAGTGCTAGTTGTTATTATTGCTGCTCGTTTTGATTTCTCCTGTTTCAAGTCCATATATAGATGCGGAAAACTTAATGGTGGGCGACTTTGAAACATTGGAAAGATGGATTGGACGTGTAATATTGATTCGTGGTTGTGAAGATCAAGGTTTCTTACTTTTGTCCCCTATTTGATGATGACAAAAAGGGGAAGAAGAATATTTAGAAGATTGCAACTTGAAGATCCTTGGTGATATAGCATGGTTTAAGGGGAAGTTCGTTATCTTTCATATACATATTAACTTCAGGGGAAGTTCGTGCTTACTTGGTTTTGTCATATCAACTAGGGGAAGATTGTTGGGAATTATACTTTGAGTTGATATTGACAAAATATGAAAGATGAAGGACCTATGGAGACAAAGGATCAAACTTGCAAAGAAAGAAAAAGATTACAGCAAATCTTTTATTTATTTAGTATATATCCTTCGTAACCCTAGTATCTCTATTATATAAAGAGATATAGGGAATTAGTTTTAACGTGTGTCAAGATGTAAACATCCAGGAAACGTGTGTGTGTGGTCTAGGGCGTATAGCTCATGTAAACGCCTAGACTTGTTGATTCGTGTTTAGCCCCAAGAATCTTATGATTCCTGTTAGAGTGTAACCGTGCTACACTTGATCACGTAACATTGGGGCTTATGGTGTATTGTAGAGTAGAGATGATGACGAAGAAACCTTGTAGCAATAATAATGATTGTTTTGTTTATTCCGCTGCGTATCATGTTCTTAATCATTATTATTGTAATCCCTAGATGAGGTCTAACCAACCTCGAGCTATAAACGAGGTGCAACGTAAATCTTTTTATGAGTTTTCTTATCAGTAAACTGTTTGTCCAAACACTCTTGTAGAAACCTTGGATAGACGTAAAATTTGTTTTGTAATGTATCCAAGTTCTTAACCATATGATCAAAAATTAATTTTGAAAAATTGAAAGTTTGGTCTGTAGCCAAGCAGATTATACCAGAAGCTATATTACTGCTAAACTCATTCCAAGCAGTTGTTTTTGGACTTAAACACTGCAGAATCGTATGAATAAGAAATTTCCAACATCTGTTAAAAAATTTAGAGAATCAGATTTTCTTTCATAGCACATCTATACAAGGTTTTTAAAAATAGTATTGTTTGAAAAACACTCAACACCTTCAGCATCTGTTAAGTGAAGACATTCCCTAACAGAGTTTTCAGTGATGGTGATTTTCTGCCCATCTATAAAAGCATGTATTTGTTCTTCCTCATTAATTGTTTTGACCTTAGCAGTAGACCAAAACTCTTTAATGTGGGAAATATATATGGTAGGATTCATAGGTAATGCATACCTAATGGGGTGTGCATTCAAGAAATCAACTATTTCTGTAAATCCTTCAATCTCTTTGGGTTTTTGTAAAAATGCAATCATGTTATGAGTATCAACAAGTTGAAGGTTCGACATGATGTTGTTTTTGAGATTGTGTTGGGTTTTACAATTAGATGATAAAATTGAGTTACTATTTTGTTTAAGAGAGTATTTGAACAGATAAAATCGATTTTGTGAGCGAATGATTGATGTAAACCCTTAAACAATTGAATTTATAGAACAGTACCCTCAATTAACCCAATAGTAGTAACCTTAGCAACACTAAGTTATGCCTAGCAGCATTAACTTATGCCTAGTAGCATTAAGTCTGAGTTACCAACATAAACTCCAGATCTAATCCAAACACCTTTTGCTTTGCTTATTCTGCAAAATGTTAGTTCCAACACCGAAAAAACACAACCCATAACACATTCACAATGATCACAACATCTAATTATACTTAGCATTTTTAAGTATAACTAGCAGCATTAACTAGCAATTCTAAGTATAACTAGTAGTACTAATTATACTTAACAGCAGAAACTCTTATTGACTTGAATAATAGTACTAAGACATATATAACTCTACAAAAACATAAAGAGATAAAAGAATTTAAAGATTTAACATTCCAATACTGGCAATCAAAAATTGAAATCTACCCACATCAAAAGATTTTGTGAGCAAATCTGCAACATTAATGTCAGTATGGATTTTGACCATTTGAATTAATTTCTTTTCATTGCAATCTCATATAAAATGATGTCTAATCTCTATATGCTTTGTTTTTGAATGAAAAACAAGATTTTTAATTATGCACATAGTATTGTTATTGACAATAAAGATTTTGGTATGCATAAAATTGTACCCATAATCCAGCAATTGATTCTGAATCCAAAGCACTTGTCCACCACAACTTGAAGCAGCCACATATTTAGCATCTTTTGTGGAATTTTCAACCACAGTTTGTTTCTTGCACTGCCATGATATCAATCTACTCCCAAGAAATTGACAACCTCCTGTTGTAGAATTTATATCCAAGCTTGCTCCAGCATAACCACTATCAGTGTATGCTACCAAGTCAAAAGTAGAATCTTTTGGATACCAAAGGCCCAATTTAGGTTGACCTTTTAAGTACCTAAAAATTCTTTTCACAGCATGAAGATGTGAAACTTTTGGTGTGACTTGGTATCTTGCACAGGCACATACTGCAAACATATTGTCAGGTCTTGAGTAAGTAAGGTACATCAATGAACCAATCATTGATCTATACAGATGAACATCCACTGCTTCACCATCTTCATCCTTGAGCAAAGGCTTGCCAATTACCGTTGTTGTGTTTGCAGGCTTGACATCAGTATACCTAAATTTCTTCAAAATTTCAACAACATATTTATCATGACTGATAAATATATCATCCTTCTTCTGCTTGAATTCTAATCCTAAGAAGAATGTAAGTTCTCCCATAGAACTCATCTGAAACTTTTCATGCAATAACTTCTCAAATTCAAGACACAACTCCTTCTTTGTTGAACCAAAGATGATATCATCAACATACACTTGAACCAGCAAAATATCACCTTTGTGTCTTCTAATGAACAAAGTCTTGTGAATATTTCCTCTATGAAATCCATTGTCCAACAGGTATATTTACAAGGTTTCATACCAAGCTATAAGAGCTTGATGTAATCCATACAGTGCATTTTCAACCTTGTATACCTTATCAGGAAAATCAGGATCTTCAAATCTTAGTGATTGAGTAACATACACTTCTTCTTCAATTGTTCCATAAAGAAAAGCACTCTTCACATCCATCTGATACACCACAAAAACTTTGTATGAAGCACAAGCTACAAACAACCTTATAGCTTCAATTCTTGCAACAGGAGCAAATACTTCATCATAGTCAATCCCTTCTTCTTGTGTGTATCCTTGAGCTACCAATCTTACTTTATCCTTGCCACAATTCCTCTTTCATCCTTTTTACATCTAAAAACCCATTTAGTACCAATAGCCCTTTTTTCATTAGGTAACTCCCCTAAAGTCCAAACCTTTTGTATTTTGAATTATAGAAGCTCTTCTTGCATAGCTTCTATCCAGTTTGGATTATTCAATGCTTGAATTACCTTTTTTGGTTCCACTTGTGATAAAAAAAACAAGCAAATAAGCAATTTTGAAGGTCTTTATGAATTTTTCTTTGTTGAACACTACTAACCAGCCCATGTTCCTTCAAATTCTTTGTCATGCTCCTTGTTAGTGTTGCTGAATGCAAGTCTCCAATTATTTGATCTTGAGGATGATTCTTATGAACTCTTGTAGTTGGAATAGGACTGACACGAATAGTATCTTCCAAGTTGTTCATGTCAGCCTCTGCAACATCAGCTTCATCATCAGTATCAACCCATATGTTTTCCAAAGGAGGCATGTTTGGATCAAAAGGAAATTCATTGTCCTCAACAACATCATCTTCTTTGCCAGCAGCATTAATAGTTGGTCTAGCAGTATTAACCTTGTTAGTGATGTTACCATTACTAGCAGTGTTAACACCATTAAGACTGTTAGCATTATCATCCTTCCTTTTATCATCACTCTTACTTTATTTTCTTAGCTCTTTATCATCCTTCTTTTCATCATTATAAGAAGGTTTGACTCCATCTTCAGAAGAACTCTTTGGATCTTCAGAATCATCCTTTTTATCATCTTGAGAACTCTTTGAACTTTGAGAGAATGGTGGATCAGCAGTCCATAATGGTAGCAAAATGTAATCTTTGCCATGTCCTGTCTGCTTTCTAGATTGACCTGCATCATTACTTGCTTTGGTACTTGCATAACCATTAGACTATGTACATGCTACAACTGGCTCATAATTCATTGTTTTTATTAGTGCATCAATATCAAATAGCGAATCTGGTCCACTTCCTACAACATTAGGTGTTCTCTCTAAACTTAATTTGTAGATTCTCTTCCACTATCCTTGTTCTAATGTTGAATACTCCAAAGGCTTTACTATTCAGAGAGTATCCAACAAAGAAACCTTCATCAACCTTATCATCAAACTTGCCTAAGTGATCTATGGTATTGAGAATTGTAACAGGACACCAAAATGGTCTTATAAAGCTTAAAGTTGGTGTTCTACCATTTAAAAGTTCATAAGGGGTCTTGTTATGAGGCTTAACTACTAACACTCTATTTTGCACATAGTAAGCAGTATTAATTGCTTCAGCCAAAAAAAAAATAATAGGTAACTTAGAATCAGCTAGCATAGTCCTAGCAACCTCCATTAGTGTCCTTTTTCTCCTCTCTGCAACTCCATTTTGTTGAGGAGTTCTAGCTAAACTATATTGTCTCAGAATACCCTTCATCTCACAAAACTGATTCGTATCCCTATTCTTGAACTTAGTTCCATTGTCACATCTTATTACCTTAATCTTGTAACTTACTAGATATTCTATCCTTGTTATGAAAGACTTAATAATGCCACTGGTCTCATCCTTAGTAGCTAAAAAGACAACCCAAGTAAACCTGTTAAAATCATCAGTGACAACTAGGCAATACATCGTTTTCATTAAAATTTTTACAAATGTTGGACCAAACAAATCCATATGCAACATATGTAAAGGTTGACTGATTGAGTTCTCTGTTTTGGACTTACAAGAGGCTCTGTGCTGCTTTCCCTTTTGACAAGCAACACATGTTTCATCATTTTCAAAAAGTTTGGAAGGTAAACCTCTTACAAGATTTCCCTTAACCAATTTATTCATTGTTTTGAAATTTAAGTATCCAAGCCTTCTATGCCAAAGTTTTGATTCATCAGATGCAATTTTTTCAAAGAGAAAAGTTAAACCTCCTTTAGGAACAATGTTCTTTAAATCAACACTATACATATTGTTCTTTCTAGGAACTTTAAGTAAAACATGACTTTCATCAGTTAACTTAAAGTCTGGAGATAAAACGATACATTCAGTGTCATTAAAAAGAACTCTATTCTTTTTATCACACATTTTTGAGACAGTAAAGAAATTAAACTTTAACTCCCTTAGTTTAGGGGGAAATAACCCATTTTGGCTTATAAAGTCAACATATACCACAAAATTATCAACCAAACTGTATTGTTATAATCAATTAAAACATCCTTTGTTTGCATTTTGATGCGAGTTTTGCAATAACACAAAAGGTTTTACCTCTCAAGAGATCTTGAGAAGCTTGCAATCCTCCAGGCAGTGTACCTGACCGATGTAGTATAGTGAGTGGTAGGTACCGGGGGATTGATTGTTCTCTAGGGGAATAGTGTCGTTAGGATTGAAGTGTAGGTCAACTAGGTCTAAAGGTGAGGGATGATTCTTTTTGTATTTTTTATGTTTATAAAAGCAAGTAAAATCTCGGGTATTGGAAGAATGAGCGGAATTAGTTGCTAGTCAACTAACCTAAAAACTAATAATTAAACAAAATAAAATAAACGACAAGAAAAGTAAATGTGGTGAACTTCTTATGTAAGACAAATGTATTTACTTAGATTTCACTACTCACTAGTTATCTTTTATTGGTTTGTTGAATGCCACAATTGTTTAGTTGAAGGATTGTATTCCTTAATACCATTTGTGGGGGCGTGTCCGTCCTTCCCCAACCCTATGAGTTTCTATCTCTTCTTATGACGACACGTTTAGTATCCTATCATAGCCTTCTTAATAGTCGCTCATGCATTAAATACAATCAATAAAACTGCAGTACACATCCGATTATGTTTCTTAAGACGTTCAAGCTAGTTACCGTATAGGAGATTTAGCCAGTTTTCTCAAGCCTAATGCGAGTCAATCAACCAAACAATAAACAACAAACCAACAATCAATAACTAGGTTTCATAAGATCTAAGCAAACACAAATAAACTTAAGCTAGCATGTTAATGTAAAGAAAAGACAAACAATTAATCAAACAACACATAGACATATTGAATGATTAAAGGGAGAACTTATCTTTAATTGAATATGGAAGAAAAGAGAGTTTGAAACCCTAAATTTACTGCAAAAGTTGGACTAGGGTTCGTACACAAAGTTCCACCACACAATGTATGAAAAATCCTAAAATATATATAGATTTACAAGGCTGACAGCGTCAGGTTATAGAACCTGACACCGTCAGATCGCCGTTTTTAGGGTTTCGTATCGCCCTAGAGACCTTCTGACGCAGTCACGTTATAACTCCATGACGCAGGTTTTACCGACCAGGTTTTAATATTTATAATTACTCGTTTTACCTAAGGTCTACCTATTTGCACTAACGGACAGAGAATCCGGTCGTGTATAGAATAGTAATGGTAACTCCGAAGTCGTCCCAAGAGCTATGTGGTGCGGACTAAGTCTAAGTCTAATGTCACTAATTAAAAGAAAGATTGATTGATTGATTGGT
>LBNU01037123.1:30179-47041 GCA_014162995.1 Artemisia annua | reverse complement strand
TATATATATATATATATATATATATATATATATATATATATATATATATATATATATATACATATATATATATATACATATATATATATATACATATATATATATACATATATATATATATATATATATATATATATTTGTACCAATTGATTCTGTGGCTGCTTTGTTCGTTCACAGAAACAACCAAACACCCTTAATCGGCTAAAGCCCATCAAACTCACAAGAGGTTGTGGCTTGTTCCATGGCCCAACACCACTCACCCTCATTTTGGCAAGGCCCAAAATGAGCCCTAGAACCACCAAATCCAGTTGGAAGCCCACTGGACCCACAGAAGACCCAATGGGCCTAACAGATCACTTAGGCCCATTAACACTTAAAATAAATTCGAAATAAGCTATAAGCTCAAATAAGCTACTGATAAGCTCACACCACTTTTTCTAAGCTTCTGGAAACTTGAAAAACTATTTGGAATAAGGTCGTAAGCTAAAATGTTGTTTTGGACTATAAATGCAAAAGATACCAAGTTAAGGAACTAAAACTGCCAACTTTGCAAACTAAGGGTTAAACTGTAATTTTTGCAAACTAAGGTTACAAATTGTAAATATAAGTTATTTTGATTCATTTGTATAAATTTAGAACTACAAGGACCTAAAATGAACACTATATACTTAAAGGACTAGTTTTGCAATGTTTCTAAAGTATAAGGACCAAAACTGTAAATTCTATAAACTTGGTGTGAAAACAGTACATTTGAAATATTTTTGTCATCTATTGACTAATTTGATATTATATGTACTAAAAATGTAAATATACATTTCATAAGGACTAAAAGTGTCAACTTTGAAAGTATAAGGACTAAAGTGTAAATATTGTAATAATGGTGTCAAAACTGTAAATTTGACAAAGTAAAGTTATAAATGAAATAATTATAAACTTGAGGTACTTAAATTTCATTATTGTAAACACATGGGTTAAAAATGTAAACTTTATAAACTATAAGGGCTAAACTTGTAATTTCACAAACTTAAGTAAAAATGATTATTTTAATAACATTAATTACAATAAGTAAATATTTGAGAACTAACTAGATAACAAAAGATCACCTTTCACCAATCAAATTAATATATCACTTTCACCAAGATCAAGGACTGAAAACTCTACACCCTGCTAGGGTGTACAACTCTCTAAGTCTGACACGACTTATCATCATCACACATAAAGACAAGATAAAATTAAGTATAATATTATTTTTAAACCTTAAGCATTTTACACAAATGCAAACCACACCACTATAGGAAACTAAGGTTTCTCATATTATCCAGGTTGCGTGTTGGAGCCATTCACCAGTTGCACTTGATATTACTTGATTGCCTGCCTACACACTCATCTGAGGTGAGTCTATAGTCCCACACTTTTTACACGTTTTACAAACTATGTGGGTGGGATACATGCTACACTATATGAAAACAAGTATCTTGATCAACTATTTTCACTATTGTATGCTACCTAACTATTGCATAAGACACACGCCAACTTGAAAGTCCCTTCTATCATTAACCTTAGTCACTTGCGAGTGACGCGAATAACTGTGAATAGATCTATTGGTGTTTGACAGACCCATTTTTTCTAGCCGACAACTGGTAGACAAATGCACTATTATTTGACACACTAGGAGAACTGGCAAACTCCTCACCAAGGGCACCTTATACTGTGTTGATGTCAATGCGATGGCTCACATACTTGTTAACGTTGTGTTCATGAGACTTATGGCAATATGCGTACGGATCAAAATACTATTTACTTATGAAATACTTGGAATGTGTTCATCTACTTTTAGACTTAAACGCTATAGATTCACTCAACAATTTTGTTGACTTTCAGCATATGTCTCAGGTAACTGAAGCGAGCTCAGGAGGCATGGAGTGGGCATTTGACCTTTGTGTCGGTGGTGTAATATTAACAAACGGTCATTTTCAACTATTAATGTGATGAAATAAACATTGAACATCCTTGCATTTGAATTCAATAAAATGAACTCAAAAACGTCTCTTTGAGTCGTTTTCTATAATTATGACTGTGATCCACTACGTAACACCCAATTAAGTCTTCCGCTGGTTAAACAAATTTTTGGGGGTGTTACACACGGTGCTTCGAGAGCTAATAAGCTCCAGAAATGCTAGAAATAGGTTGATCTATCGATTGGGAGGGAAAAAGGTCTCTCTGGAAAAATTATTCTGGCAACGGTTGTGCCGGATTCTGCTGGTGCTGGCAGGATATTATGAAGATCCGGTGAGGGAGTTTAGAGAGAGATAGTGAGAGTAGGTAGAATGTGTGTTTTATTATTAGTTGTAAAATTAATTAAAAAAATGAAATAAAAGGTTTTATATTAAATGGGGAGGGGTGGATACGTCACTTGAAAAGTGAGGATAGATTGTGTAAGATAGGGGCGTAGGGGCCATATATGTCAATTCGGCTAAACTTTTCACAAAAACGATTCTGGGCTCATTCGACATAGCAAGCGGACTCGGAAAATTACGAAACTTGCGCCATTATTCACGAAAACATTGTGTATCGAGAAGTCCTATGTGAAGAGTAGAATGCATATGTATATTTGATCTGTGACACTGTTTGGACACGCTACTAGATATGTTATGCCCATAAAATTTATTTTAGGGTACCCGCAGCTGCAACGCGCGGGGAACCTGCTAGTTCTATTTAAAGCATGTATCCTCCTCACAGGGTTTGTAAAGCATTTAAGAAGAGGTTAAAAGGTGTGAGGCTATGAAAACTCACCTAGGTCTAAGGTAAGTAGGGTAAGGGTTTAGACAGCTCACTCACGTATCCTGGGGGTAGTGTAGATGTGTGTATGTCAAGTTTTAGTCTAGGTTTACTTAACTAATCACTCTTAGGGTTCTACATATAACATAACACCGTTCGAGCCATCGTAATTCAGAAGTATAACTCCTCACGTGAAGCTCCGTACAATTCTATTATGCTGCCAACATAATACCGTTCGGGCCATCATAATTCAGAAGTATATAACTCCTCACACGAAGTTCCCTACTATTGAGTTATGTTGTTATTAGGTTTAGTTATAACATAACACCGTTCGGGCCATCATAATTCAGAGGTTATGCAATAATCGTTTGAGGAGACAGGGCACTTTAAATCGTAAACCCAGCAAACTCGTCAAAACGAAATATCCACATGATACCCCTCACATGAAGCTCCCTAGTATTGTGTTATGCTTATAATTTAAAATAGGTTTTCATACTTATATGAAAATAGTCCATTTATACCCTTCAAGTTTGCATATTTACACTTTCTACCCTATAATTATAAACTTATAACATTTAAGCAAATAACTTCCTATCTTTTACACAATTAGTCCCTATACTTATATATTTTAAAGAATTGGTTCTTAAACTATACTAACTTTCAATAATTAACTTTTATACCCTTAACTTAACAATATTTACAAAACTAGTCCTTTTAAGTGTATAACTTATTTTACTTTCTATCCTAGGGTTTTAGACTTTTGCAAAAAGAGTCCTTATACTTATAACTTCTATGAAATGTAAAAAATAGTCCATAGACTTCATATTTTTAGAAGTTTACAGTATATACCCCTATGCATTTAAACCATTGCAAAACTAGTCCTTTTTCCATGCAAATTGTATTCTAATGAGATAATTAGGTTTCCTAGCTTATGTTTAGTTAATATATACTTAACTAAGTCTCCTAATTCAGATTATAGCATATAACATGGCAATTTTGCATATAAATACCTAATTATCTAAAACTAGGGTTTCTAAATGAAAAGGTTCAAGGCTACTCTAAAGGTTCTAAGGCATATCCTAGGAGTCCTATATCAATACCAAGGCTATTAGAGCATGGGCTAAGGCTTACCTAGGTCGTGGGAAGGGTAACGAGGGTTTTAGGGTTTCTCTTCAAAAACTAGAACTCGACAAGGGGTCAAGGCTTAGCTACTCATTCTCTAGGGCTTCTATGGGTCTTATACTACATAATATATGTTATAGAGAATGGAGAAGAAGTATGAAGTGAAATGGAAGGGGAGGGCTCGCTATTTATAGGGTACGGGGGAGTAGCGAGCAAGAAACAAAGGGTGAGGTATCGAGGGGGGGGGGAGGTCAAGTAAGCAAAGCTAGAGGGTGATGTGGGAGGTCTAGGAGGTAACTAGGACGAGCTATGGGTAGCTAGAGGGCTGCCTAGGCCGGTTGTGGTCGAGGTTGAAGATGGCGAGCAAGGTGGTGACAAGGAGGTGATGCACCTCCTTGCTTGCTAGCTAGGGAGGCGTAAGGGTGCTAGCTAGGTTCTAGGAAGGTGCTAGGGTGCATGCTTAAGGAGCTAGGTAGCTTAGGTTTAGGTTTTGTATAAGTTAGGTGATGCAGTTGATGACATCAAATAAGTACATTTTAATAGCATCATGTATCCTATGTATATTGCTTGTTTTGTATTATTTTATATGAGAATTGATACTTAATCGCCTACTTTTGTAATTCTCAGTTATAAACAAGCATTTGGTGAAAGTTAGCTATTATGGACGTAAAATGGAGCGAAATGATTAAGATCGGAAAAGTCTGCTGAATTGAAGAGATTAAAGACCTTTTCCTGACTTTGAAGCATGTGCTGCATCTGATTTTATCATGCGTCGCATATGAAACTTTGGTCAACGAATAAGAACCATCTTGTTCTACTCCTGATACGCCGCATTACATTTCATACATATGGCGTATCACTCTCAAGACTTCACCAAAAGATGATCCAAGATACAAGAGAACATGCGCCGCATAAGAGATTGAAGATACACCGCATCTAAAGGCTGTGTACGAATATTCTGGAATATAATAATCTTGGACCCCACGCGAAGTTACCTTGATATGCCGCATCGGACCATCAATTGAAGATTAGAAGCTTAAAGATGAAGTCAAAGATTACAAGTCGACACTTGAAGATGCTTTCGTATTTTGGCCGTAAAATCTTCATTCGGACTCCGTTTTAGTTGATTCAAGCGGCCACGAAAAGAGAAAAAGAAGATCTACCTGTTTCTTAAGGAGATGCGGCGCATCAGGTCTTTAGATGCACAGTATTGGCTGATGCTCCATATCAGAATTCTAGATATGCCATATCTTGTCAGTTTCAGACTTGGAGGCTACGTTTACTTATAGATACAGCGAATCGAACTCTCTAGATGCGCCGTATCGACCCCGATTTCAGAATCTATAAATATCGGGCTCATTAATGGATTAGGGTATCCTTGGGAACCCTTAGGGCCATTCCCAGATGATCAAAGATCCTCCAAACAGCAGAAGATCAACCTTGAAGACCTAATTACCTTTGAAGAGCATCTCTAATCATTGTTATTACTTAATCATTCGGTTAGTGTATTGTATTCACTATGTTTCATACTCTATTCGTTTTGATTATGCTTTTGTACTTTGTTACAGAGATTATGGGCTAAAACCCTTAGGTGTTAGCCAAGTTTATGAGTATTTGACGTTTTGATTTGTTTCTAATTCGATTGGTTGCTCAGTCTTCGTTTTGATTACTTATGTTAAGTAGTTTTGTTTTATTGTAATGGTACACTTTAATTCATCAGGATTGATGGCCGGTAGTATGTGACTGCGGAAAATCATATGCCCGCCTTAAAATTGCTTTCCCATCAATTAAAGTTTATATGTTTGATGTCTTTGGTGAATTTATATTAGTGCTTTGGTAACCTCTGTGTCTAGCTGAGCATTGCATGGGCTGCCATACCCCTTCCTCGCCTATTTAATCTGACGTCTTTGGATAAATAGGATAGTCATAAGTAATCATTAAGGGTTTACTCGCCGATATAATGAAACCAACGAGATAGGTTTAATTAATATACACTTCATATAAAACTAGCAATAAAACAAGTGACAAGCTACTTAATCATAAACAAAGTAATTATTACGCAACTTTATGCGGATTTCAATTAATTGTGACAGGATTAATCAGTCAAGAAGACTTACAATGGAATCTAGACTATAGTAAAACTAGAGGTAGGATTGACCGCGCCTAGTCGTGAGCACCATCACTACATGTCTTAGGAACTTATCAAAACTTAATCATATATGACTGAACTTGGTTAACACGTTCTTCTTATTTTCGATATCTTCAAGCTTCTATTGTTTGTTTTGTTTAGTTTAATTAGTTTAGTATAAAACCAAACTAGTGCCAGTCTCTCAGGCTGAACCCCCCTTTGCTTTAGTATAGGATTAATTGAGTAGAGTCGAATACCTTTAGAATTAGTATATTAGAAATCTCACTCTTAGTGATCGACACCCTACTTACCAACTAGGCTACATTGATCAGGTACACTGCCCGTCAGTGTTGTTATAGGTTAAGTCGGCAAAATATAAATTTAAAACTTGATAAGGAATAATCACCTATACAACGACACATCAGCAGGCTTTACCGACCAGGTTTTAATATTTATAAGTATCTCATTTACCTAAGGTCTACCTAATGCACTAACGGGCAGTGTACCCGGTCGTCTGAGGTATAACTAGTTGGTAAAGCCGAGGTTGTCCCAAGAGCTATGTGTTTGGAGTCTATCTAAGCTTAGTGTCACGTGTAAAAGGGGTTTTATGATTGAAAAGATTAATTAGCTAAGAAATGTAAATAACAATGCAAGTAAATAAAATAGAAGAAGATCAGTAAAGAGAGATAGTGCTAACCTAATTACTACTCTTGTTATTAGTATGATTAGTTTTCCTTCATTGCATCCTATCATATCGTCTGGGGGTTACATTCATTTAGGATCAGAGAGTTAAATCACCTAAATCTATCTTACACCTTGTCCTATCCACGACTATTGTAAAGCCGAGTGTTCATCGGGCAGCGTGAACCTACGAAGATGTAAGAGTCATTAAGTACCTCTACTAACATGAACAAGTCTAGCAAGATGCGGCATGGTCAGATCTTACACCCCCTATAACTCCTAAGCGTGTCTCATTGGTAGGTGGTCCTAGGGTTAATTCGCACATGTATGGTGATATTGCCGTCACCAAGTCACATCCCTATCGGCTTAGTTCCTAGGGTTAATTCCCCAAGCCTCCAAGGAACAACCAACGCTTAACACTATGAGAACTAGAGTGTCCTACGACTCACCATGAAAGTATACAAACAATAGACAATAGATGCGTAGAAAACTAAATTATAACAATAACAATTTCATAACTAGGCTAACACCAAGAGGTGTTTAGCCACCTATATTCATAATTGCAGCAAAACAATGTTGGATTAATACAAATGTAAACATGAATCAAATACAAGAAAAATGAATTGATAAACTTATGATTGTTGTGTGAATCCTCCCTTGGAAATGACTTCTACGTGGCTAGAACTTCGTTCCTCCTGCTCCCTGAGTTTCTCCCAACTTCTGTGTGGTGAAAAGTGAATGAATAAACGGTGAAAAGTGAATGAATAAACTCGGAATTAGGGCTGGTATTTATAGGCCCGACTTTGCTACGGCGTACCTGATTGAGTTGCTATGCCGTAGCCTTTGTAATTCTGGACTACGCCGTAGCTTGATCAAGTGCTACGGCCATAGTTTCTTCATTGGATGCTTCTACGGCGTAGTTGTTATGGTTACTACGCTGTAACTTCTTCTTTGGCCTCGTTAGTTCTTTACTGCCTCAAATTGGGGTCTACGCCGTAGGTGGAGAGTTGCTACTCCGTAGTGCCCTTTTGTGGATTTCTACGCCGTAGTCATGGAGTGAGCTACGTCGTAGTCTTCATAAAACCTTGCTATGGCGTAGGTGGATGAACCTCTATGCCGTAGTTAGTGCAGAATCCACATTTTCCATGTATTTACTCTTAAGTCCTTCTATTTCCGTGTTTGTTCGTTCTTTCACTCATATTTACCCTAAAACCAAAATATAAACAAATTAGAGTATATATCCTTCATATGAATAGAAAAGATGAGCAATAAAGGGGGAAATTAACACTTAAATTATGGGTAAATTTGACGTTATCCAATATCCCTCACTTGAACTCTACTTGCCCTCAAGTAGACCTGGAAACTGGAAAATATGAGTCTAAAAACTTCCTATGCTAGAATATATCAAAGCCGAACACCTCACGAAACTGGAACAAACACTCATCTCTCTCTCCTAATCTAAGTGTTAATTTCGGGGTGATCACTCAACGCACAGTCATAGAATGTATTCTATCATAGGTTTGGCAGTTACACAAATCTCTACCACTAGAGCTAAGGTCGAAACAATTTTTAAAGGCAATATTGGGTGAACATATATAAGGCTTGCGGGTGTAGTGTTGTTACTAACATACTATGGCAAAGGCGACAAAGGCAATGGTACATGACCGGAACGCCGGGCAAGACACCAATGACTGCTCAAATCCTTCACCTAAGCATGATTCACAACTAAAGGGTAGGATAAGACATGGGATGCACAATATTGGTGTAAAAGGAAAAAGAAAACAAATAGTCTTAGCCTATAACCGAGTTGTTACCACTTGCCGTTCATCCAAAGTCCAAGCTTCAATACGCAAGAATTGGATCATGTAACAAGTGTGTGCCATTAGCGGACGTCATGATGGGCACCTCACTTGGTCTTCATGTTGGTGATTAAGAACCAACAACTTCATTCTTCAAATATGACCGAAGTGGCCTCTTCGATACTAATTCCTTCAAAGCTCATATTACGGTGCTATACAAGGTTGCACCAAAGATAACATATCTACATACGGAAATTCACATTTTTCTTTCACAACTAATACAAGAAATAAATATATCCCCCCACTTGAGTTGTATTATGCATGTACAATAGTGGGTTTTCTCATGATCTTCAATGATTTGTCTTCAATGTAGGTGTGATCCTTGAATCTCTTAGCTTAAACTTCAAACTAGAACAAGTGGCAACTTCCCAACCATAAACCAAGACAACACGGTAGGCTAAGGTGTATAGGTGTATTGAAACAATAATATGGGTAAGAAACGAAAGGATAGGCTCAAAAGGGTGTATCTAGGGGTATCTTGCACTAAAGGTGAGTGCAACAAAGGGTTTAACTCAGGGGTCGAATAGTCAATGTGACTAATCAATAAACACACACATAAAGGTTATTTTGTTGATAATCCTAAAATATTGCCTTCTTAAAAAGTTTCTTCCAAATGTATCAAGAAATCTCAATACACTACTCGTCTATGGTTTCAAAATGATGTAAAAGCCAAGTTCTAAAGTTTACAAACTATCGGCACACTCATAATTTAGGTGGATTTGGGGTAAAATGGGGGAAACTAAAATAGGCTAAACCTCACCATGGTATTAAGGGTTAATGTGCTCGGCTAAGGTCTATTCTAGTTAGGTTCGGAAAAACATGTCAAAAGTTTAAAAGTGGCATAATTTTTCAAAATAAACTAGAAAAATGGGGAAACATAAAGTTCAAGTAAATAATTGTACTCCCGTCCCCCGACTTGAGATGTACAAAGTCCCATTTGTACATAAAATAAATATAAAGAGGAAAAGTAGAATTAGAACGAGAACTTCCCTGAAATTTGATATTGAAAGTGGTAGAAGGATCATGTTGAAAAACATGCCTTCGCTTCGCCTGATGAGCAAACTTCAATTTCCTGAAATCACACAATTACCAAAAGCATAAAACCTAAAAAGAAAGATAAAAATAAAAACCAAACTCACTTTCGTAGGAATCATGGTTGCATTTAGCGTATGCAACAAGCCTTTTAAACCACTTGGTGTCCCAAGTGGACGAGTGAAGTCTCGTGAGGGTTTAAAGGGAACACACCCACAAAGTTCATTTAAAAACTAATACAAGTTTAAATAATGATTTGTAAAACTAATAAGCTTTTTATGGTTCAGAAGGTAGCTACGGCGTAGCTGAAATGGGTTGCTACGCCGTAGTTGCTAAATATTTCCAGAATGACACCTGGGGTTGCTACGGCATAGTCATGGTAGGAGCTACGCAGTAGCTATGTCCTGGGGAATTTTCTCTTGGTGCGAAGGTCCAAAAAATTAGTTCCCCAACGCAAAGCTTCCTCTAGGACCTGCAAATTATTAATAAAAGACATACCAAACCAACAAAATAAAGAAAAATAAAAGAAAGAGGGAAAGGATAATTCGGGTTATCTCCCGAAAGAGCACTTTTGTTTATTATCGAGTCTTAAAGTTAGACTCATTGCCACGCCCTTCAAGTGGGCCGATGCCGGACTTGCCCTCGCTCATCCGTTTCCTTAAGTAGGTTATGCCTTATCAATGCAACATTCGTGGCAGTGCGACAATATTCCTTAGTCTCAATTCTCCATACCTTCGAGAATCTTTCATTGGGTCCTAAATGATACCGAGTTACCTCATATGTCTTTGCAATGATGGGTGGAGGTATTTTGTACTTTAATTCTAGAAGTTCACACCACCGTTGTTCATAGGTCTTATCATCAGGATCAATGAACCCATCAGTTCCTTGTAATTCTAAGTAGTCCATAATTCCATCAATGTCATCGTCATCGGACGCCGTTCCATCTTTGTTTAGCGTTTCTTCACCAGCCTCCCTTTTGTACTGGTTTTGTTCATTGCCCTGTATGGTTTCATTATATTCTTTCCTTTTTCCTCATTTGTTGGCTTTACATTCACATAGATTTGACCGGCTCACACATCCAATCCAAATTTTTTCTTTTGTAGTTGCGTCAATTTTTCCATATTTGATCTTAATCCAATCATAAAATCCTAAATTATCGACCCATTCCAATTCCTTCCTTTGGTTGTCATTAGTTGAAAACCATAGGTACTCATCATTCTTCACTCGTTCAATGCTACTTCCTCAATTGTACTCGTCTTCATAGGGGTCGTAAGATGCCCATGTTTTATTACCATTGATATCTCAGGTTTTGACTTGCTCACACCAATGTATCTTTTTGCTTGTACTTTCTTTTGTCTGTGATGGGGTGAGATTTTGATGGCTAACCTCTTCTTGTGGAGTACCCTTGATAATCGCGTTGGGCATGTCTTCTTTGTTAAGATTATTCCAGATTTTCCGTTTTCATCTCTTCTGACTTTACCGTGGATGATTCGAATCCAATCGTCAAAAACCATGGTCCCATTCCATTCTAAGAGTCTTCTCCTGTCATCATTAGTAGAACTCCATAAGTGTTTATTGTTTCCTACCCTATCAACATCATTTCCCCCATCGCAAAGATCGGCGCTTGGGTTGCATGACGCCCATAAATCGTACCATACCTCGTTTTTAACAGGTATTGCCTCACACCAATGGTATTTCTTAACAACTTCCCCATTTTTCCTTTCATGCTGGGCTAGTGTTCCCATAACGTTTACAGCTTCAACTCCTTTTATAGGAATAATTCTTCTGCTTAATGAGCCATGAGCATAAGAATTAGGGATATCGCCTTCCTTGTCCAGTAACTCGTTTGAAGGGTCACAACTCTTCTCCTCATCGTCCTTTTCCTACGAAAAATTACTGGGCGAATCATCATGATCAAGGATTAAGATTTCATGTGTAGTTAAATCAGGGGAAAGATCCTCTTCCATATTATTGCCATTATTGATGACCTAGACAGTTTCTAATTTTTGACACCTACCTTTTTTGTCCATATTAAAAACTATTTTTTTATCATTTAAGGTGAACGAGATCAGTTTATGAAAGACATCAATCATGGCATGGGCAGTGGCAAGTAAAAGGCCTTCCTAATATAATTGGTAATTCACTATCTTCCTCCATGTCGAGTATGACGAAGTCGACAGGAAAGGTGAATTCATCAATTTTAACCAATACATTCTCAACTATACCCTTAAGGATGCTAACTATTCTATCGGCCATTTCTATAGTCATGAAAACTGTTTAATTGTACCTAAGTTTAAACGTTTGTACATAGAAAATGGCATGATACTAATACTGGCTCCTAGGTCTGCTAAAGCATTACTAATAAACAAGCTATCAATTGAACAAGGGAGAATAAAACTTCCTGGGTCCTTTTCTTTTGGAGGCAACTGATGTTGAATGACTGCATAGCACGTGACGTTTAGCATTACTTCTTCTCCTCCTTCATCATCCAAAGAGAAAAGGTATATTTGCTCCTCGAAATCTTCTTCGTTGTCAGATTCCTCCTCATCTTGTTTAGCAAAAAATTCAAGCTCTTCATTAGAATACCTGAAAGGGGTGTACAGAGGTTGACCATTGTTAGAAAATATAGCTTTACATGCTCCAGAATTTTCAGAGCATTCTCCTCGCGCATTATCAGCTTGTTTGGATACTTGATTAGTTAATATCCCTATTTTGGTTTCAAGGCCTCTTATAGTTTCCTCGTGGCTTCTTAGGTTTAGTGTTGTTCCTTCTTGAAAAAATTTTAGCCATCTTTCTCGTTCCAATTGCTTCTTAGTTGACTCATCAAAATATTTTTGGATAGATTGTTCAAGGTCGTATTGTTTCTCGTAAGGTAGCCGATTGTATCCTGATGTCCTCTTACGATAACCGTTATTGTTGTAACTTTGGAATGGTTTACCTTCCCCATATTTCACCTCTTTAGTTTTTCTATCATCCTCGTTCAAAGGACAATCTTTAGACAAATACGGTCATTCACAAATCTCGCACCCAACTTGAATAGCTTGAACGTTTTCCTTCAGCTTCTTCATGTCACGCCCCAAGATTTCGAGTTTGTTGGTGATGAGGGTAATTCCATCCAGGTTTCCAGCAATGATTCTACTACTTCCACCTTCGTGTCACTTTTGAGAGTGGTCCGCCATATCTTCAATAGCCTTTAAGGCTTGAGCAGGGGTCATTCCAGGGATTGGTCCCTGAGAATCTAACATTTGGCGGGTGGAGATGTTGATCCCTTTGTAGAAATTGATAACCATTTGTTGCTTGTTGAGATCATGAGTAGGGAACTTGTACAAAAGATCATTGTACCTATCCCAAGCTTGGTACAATGTTTCATCCCCATCGTGCTTGAAGTTGTGAATCTCTTCAAGCTGCTTTGCCGTTCTTGAAGGAGGGAAATATCTTTGGATGAAGTGCTTTTTCAGGAGAGTCCAAGTGTTCACCGTCCCTGCTGGTAACCTATCAATCCATCTCTTGGCTGCTCCGGTTAATGTTATCGGGAATACTCTGAGCATTATCGCATCATGAGATACTCCCGAAATGTTGATCAAACTAACAACGTAAAGAACATTCTCAATGTATTCGTGAGCATCTTCCGTCTTGTTTCCTGAAAATGGGTCTTTACGCAGTTCCCTTATGAATTGATTCTTTATTTCGAACTGAACGTCATCCCCAATAGCCGGCCTAACCAAACCAGGCCCTTGCTCTTCTCGTGTAAGAGCCAAATACTCTTCAAGCATGAGGTTGTCAATTTCTGCCATGGTACCTGAAACTTGAAAATGATCGTGAGTACTGATAAAAATAAAAATAAAACTAAAATTAAAATTAAAAACATAAATAAATTCCTAATAGCTCCCCGGCAGCGGCGCCAAAAACTTGATGCAGGTTTTACCAACCAGGTTTTAATATTTATAAGTGTCTCGTTTACCTAAGGTCTACCTAATGCACTAACGGGCAGTGTACCCGGTCGTGTGAGGTATAGCTAGTTGGTAAAGCCGAGGTCGTCCCAAGAGCTATGTGTTTGGAGTCTATCTAAGTTTAGTGTCACGTGTAAAAGGGGTTTTATGGTTGAAAAGATTAATTAGCTAAGAAATGTAAATAACAATGCAAGTAGATAAAATAGAAGAAGATCAGTAAAGAGAGATAGTGTAAAACCCTAAATTCATTAATGCTAATTTTGCGTATAATTTAAAATTTTCTAAGTTATGTATACGATTAATTAAAAACGTGAATATAATTAAATGGATTAACCGTACACCTAAATAATTATAACGAAATATCATTGTGGAAATCTTTGAACATATTTGAACTCTAAAATATTTCTGAAACATAAAATAAAATACGAGGGATTATTTACACTACACGAATAATCGTTTTGGGTCGCTTTTCTTTTGTTATGCAACCAAGAGACCAACAAAGGACCACAAAAACTTGAGCCCAACAAACCACTCAGCCCTTTAGGCCCAATTCGAATCCATAAGGATTAATAAGGACCGGTATTTTATTTTCCCCACACAAATTATACACTCCATCATTATTTTTTTTCTCACAAATATACGGCTCCCCTCCATTAGCAACCCTAGCAGCCCCATTGTCATTCGTTTAGCTCTCAAAGATCAAGAAGAAAATGGAGGTTTGAAGCTGGTTAGATCGTGGTAATCTTGGGGGTGTTATGCTATTAATTCGTGGGTTATGGTTCTTGTTCTTTGCCTCGTTATCAGCCTATAAGGTATCATCATCCGTCTTTGTTTTCTCAGCCATTCGACACCCTGTAAACAATGATAAAACACGTGACATGAACCTCAATAACCATGCTAATATGTTATATATATGTCTCGCTAAATCTGTTATACATATGAACGAGAAAACTCTATATAAAATCATGGATTAGCAAACCCAGTTGTGTTGACACGCCTTCTGTTTTGGGCTGTTGTGAATCAGTTGTTACAAGCCCTAAACCATGGTCATTAAAATCAGTAATGAAACATTAATTACAAGTTGGGAGCCCTAGAATTTAATATGAGTTGATTAGGGTTTTAAAAGATTAGGGTTTTGTTTTGATTGTATGTGAATTGTTGCTGGCCAGAAATTGGATCGGATTGATGGATGTGTAAACTGATGATACCTACGTGTTTGGGGGTGATTTTTAAGTCTAAAACCAAGTACTATTTTTCTAGTTTCTGGGAATATAAATTTCATGGTGATTGGAGGTCGGGAGGTAAGCTTTTTGAATTTTATAAGATTAAGTGTCAAAGCTGAGTGATCGGGTCTGAAAATCAGTTGTAGTTTTGGATTTTTCATTGTCAAACAATAAAGATCTGAGAGCTCTCCTTTTACAGGGGTAACATGTGGGTTATGTGGGACTTCCTGGAATTTTTGTGGATATTTCTTNCTAGAATTTTTGTGGATTTTTTCTGAAAGGTCTTAATATGGCTCTTAAATGCAAACTTTCAGGGTGTTTCTGCAGTTCACTTTCTGGACTTGTTTTAATAAACGATTTTCGAAAGGGTATTTACACTTGTTAATAAATTATGGAAAAATTCCAGTAGACTCTTAAGACATTTAAGTCTCTGTGAGAATTTTTGTGAATATTACTTTTGAGTTCTGATGTGGTTCTAAAATTCGTAGATGTGTGACCTGATTATATATAAAAGCTGAAATTGAAATAATAAGCTAATGGATGGTGTAACTTAACTATAAAAGATGTATTTTGACCCTATGCTATACTTATTCCTTAATGACATCTAAGGATATAATTAAAATATCTAAATACCTCTCATAACCTAATTTGATATAAAACATGATTAGTGTGTTTCTGAATGTTAGACGATACATAAAATCCTAAACTTATTATTTTGGCCATGAAACTCTAATATTACATTACTAGCCATAATAAGTAAGTAAACAGGATTGTGATCACTTGTAAACTCGAATTATGATAAATGTAACCCTAGGTTATTAAATATAGAATCTGCTAAATCTAGAAAGTTACGAGACATAAAAACCGCTCCTTTTGTAAACTTGCTAAATAAGGAAACTTTCTAAAAATGGAAACTTACTAACTTGGGAAACCTACCTAAAATAGAAAGTTACTTAAAATAGTTAAACTACTTAAAGAGGAAACTTACTATTTATGGAAAGTTACTTCTTTTGGAAAGTTGCTATAAAAAGTTACTAAAAATGGAAAGCCGACTAAAACGAGTAATCTGCTTTAAAATAAGCTATTATTAATAAGGCGGTCATATATTCGTGTAGATTCATTGAAGAAGGAGTTTGCTTCTGATCTTATTGTTTCTGTTATGTTTGCACTGCGGTCTAAGGTACAGATATTCTGACCTTTTCAGTAAAGGTTTCTCATGACTTCCTTTTCTTTTGATCTCTCATTTTGTTTAGGGTTCCCGATGCCATTGCTATGAAACCCCATTTTATTTTCTGAACCTTTTTTGTTATGAACCTTTGCTATCTGAACCTTCTGATTTGGACCTTTTGATATGACCTATGATATGGACTTCTGATATGATCTGATTATGATGACTTATGATCTGTGTCAATTATGACATTCTATACTACTATTTCATACTTACCTTTGATTTCATTCTGTTATTTCCTCTATACCTTATTCAGTATTCATTCTGTTTCATTATTACTTCGTTGTTATATCTGTTCACTGGGCTTTTTAAGCTCAGCCGCATTTTCTTTCTTACGCGGCAGGTTTTAGTAGGAAGTTGGGATATGAGTGAAGAGTGCATAAGATATTAGTGGACTTCACCTTGATAGCTATATTTTGGATTAGAGATGACTAGAAGAGATTTATATTTTAGACTTAGCATTTCATTGTTATTCTCTTTTGTAACCTTGTATTTCAGATTATTTTCCTTTGTAACCTTTGGAATTCTTTTGTATTACTTATGTTGTATGTCTGTATATGCTTTGATATGTCACCGTAATGTAGCACTTCTATCCTTGTCGGGTTGGGGTGTTACAATTATGGTATCAGAGACCAGGCTGACGACTTGTAATACATAAACTTGAACATGTGAGTTTTGGACCATTCAGTTTCCACTGTAGGCGCTCACAAAACGACTCTAATAATTTACTTTAAGAATTCCCTTTAACAACCTAAGTTATTACCGGTGAGGAATGGGTAGACTAGGGCGTTTTAGTAGTAACACTGCTTCCGCATCACTCTGATTCGTGCCTTTCTTTTGGTTGATCCTATTAAGATCACT
>LBNU01037123.1:19110-29886 GCA_014162995.1 Artemisia annua | reverse complement strand
AAGTTATTACCGGTGAGGAATGGGTAGACTAGGGCGTCTTAGTAGTAACACTGCTTCCGCATCACTCTGATTCGTGCCTTTCTTTTGGTTGATCTTGTTAAGATCACTTTCTAGAGATTTGAAAACTTTCGTTTGCACCACCTAAAGATTTGTAACCCCGTGAGTGTTGAAGATATTGAGAATGATGTAGAAATGTCCGACACTATTTGATACTTATCTTATAATTCCGCTTTTGACCTCTGATTCATCTGTTAACCATTTTTGATGCCTCTTCAGGCATTTTGAGAATTTCTATGACGATGATGTATTTGGTACATTATGTGAATTTTCTCTTGCTTTGATAAGCATCTGCAAGTCTTCTGATGTTATTTGATTTTGCCTTATCACTTCTGTTCTGATGATGAGTCTTGTGGTATTTAACCACGAGTATAAGAATGTTTTCCTCAATTTTGAACGATAAGCTTTGCTATGTTGATCTGTATTTCTTTGGAATGTTAACTTCGATTTTATTCTGATATGGAATTGGTTGTTTGAGCATTCAAGATGCTAACGACTGTCCTTTTATGTCTCACATTTGGCGTTCTGAACAATTTTAAACTCTCTACCATAAATTCCGATTGTTAAATATTTTCTATCACTATTGTTTTGGGGACTCGTACGTTACTTCTGCGGTCATGAAGTTTTTGAGCATCTATTTTGTACACCAAGGGATAAATCTCACCTTGAGAGCTATTTTGCAATCCGAGCGTTCTCGATGTGATCCTGTTTGAACCACCAAGTTTTCCACCGGAGTGTGAAGTTGGGAATGACATTGATACCGTATACCATTCAAATTCACTTTTTGATCCTCATATTCCATTTTTGCCTGACAAACATTCTGATATTTTACCGACCATTCAGAAGGTTATTCAAACATGATGTGTTAGACACATTCTGTGAATTCATTTCTTATGTTGGGCATATAATGTATCACCTGATACTATTTGACTTTGCATAATCCTTTACTCTGATAATTGTTATTTACAGAAATAGGAAAATTTTGTTTTCCTCCCTCTGAATGATGAACTCTGTTTGCCAATCAGTTTCCTTTGGAATGATATGATGTTAATATTATCTTGTTATGGATTCGTTAACTGATACTGACGACTGATATTCTATACATCTCACTTCTGATGATCATTTGATGTTGTAGTACCATTGATTTATAATCCACCTATCACTTTTGTTTAAAACAAACGAGATTCCAATACCTTGAACTGTTCTCTCATCTATTTCAACATTTTGATGTATCATGTACTGGACTCTGAGGTACATAAACCATCCATCTGGTTTGATGACTGTATTCGTTCTATGAATCCGTTTAATCATGATATATCTGATTTTGAGGTCTTTTGATTTCGAGTTGGCTTGTGACCTTTAGTAACTTGTTTCATTCTACTCCTGTTATGATGTTCCTGAAACACATGAATCTGTTAAGATTGATGCTGCTATAAAAGTACAAAACTCTGCCTTTTTTGGTTTTCAAGTTTCTTCTAGCACCTAATAGTGTCCATTCTTGAAAAGCTCTAGCACTGGAAGTATTTTGTAGTACATAAGTTTTCAATGTTCTCTGATAAACCTTTTGGTATTCCCTCCTGCTTGAAAATAGAATTCGAACTGATCTCAGTCGAAGAAGCCATAGAAGTTGAGAGATTGAATGAGCTGACGTAATATGATGTTAATCACCCTGGTATTTTATTCTGGGATGATCCGGTTGATTTATGAAGAAGAGAAAGAGAAATATATGGTGATGTATCGACTATCGTGAACCTAACTAAATCACTCTCCGAAATCATTAATCCCTTCCGCGTATTAATAATTGATTTGGTCTACCTTTGAAACTCAGTATCTGATTTCGTTTGATGGACTGAAGAAGCAACCACAAGAACTTCTAAGAAATGGGTTAATTAATCAAGGATAACCTCTGTAACGTATTGCAGTTGTTATAAAGAAGGAAGGTAATGAGAAGTGATTCTGCAGCTACCTTTGTACTCATTATTGTGAACTCTGATGATGCCAATTGTATTGGCAAAATTGTCAACTATTCTTATGCATCAAATGGAATTTATGTTTCTCGAATGTTTAGACAAATGGTCATTGTATGACTCATTAGTACGTTTAGAAACAAGGAAGAACATGAGAACCAATTGCGCAAGTTGTTAGAAATTTGACAATCAGTTGTATATTCCAGAAGTCTGATGTATGTTGAGGCAACGGTGTCCTCAATTGAGAATATTACTATAAACTCCAACAACAGAATTGAGAAGCTGAAATCTTCTGAACCATGCAGGAAATTTGGAAGGTTCTTACAAATTGCGTTACTGTTAATAAATTTCGTGAACAGAAGGGAACAGCTCAGTTTGTTTTAAAATGGAGTTCTGGGAAAAGATGAAATAGAGATATGCTTCCGCACTCGCAAGTGGTACCTTACTTGGGACGCTTCTAAGAGAGACTCGGTCATGAACGTACACATCGCAGGAAGATGATTGTTCATGTGTCAAGGCAACTAAAAACGTATGAGGAGATTGTTCACTGCATGCTCTAGATTTGATAACAGCAGTAGTTACCACGAAGAGCGGAAGATGATCCCTACAGAGCAGAAGTGCTGGCGAGCAGAGGACAAAATCTAGTCAAGATGGCGAACCTGGAGCTGATGAAGACATGCAGTCTCACTTCCCTATTCATCTTGGTTGTACTAAGATGAATTGAGAGTGGAAGCAGACTGGATGATGAAGGGATTCAAGATCGTGCCAGAAGTTCACATTACTCCATCACATTTCAAGAGAGACTGCAGAAGGAATGATGAACCAGACTCAAGCTCATGATTTTGATCACTCCCAGGTTGATAGAAGAATGAAGGTAGATTAACCGGATTTGAAGAGATTGGAGATCATATATTTTGTATGGACAGAAATTGAAGTAAACCTCTAGGTTTGGATGAACTGATTATGTGAGGAAGAAGTCGACGATGAATTTTCACTCCCGTTGACCCACTTAAGTCTCGTGATCTGGTAATAAAACCCTTTAAAGATTTTAAATTCTCTAGAAACATCTCAGTTCCGTGTTCATTCTGCGTTTTCTTGATATTGGCCTCGTTTTGAGAATTTTGGCAAATTGTGAAGATCTATGTTCTTGAACGCAGTACGTTACTTCTGTTAGAAATTCTGGGATTTCCATTACTCTTATGAGCAATTTTTTTTCCTCTAGGTTATGATGTTTGATTCTGTTGACGTCTAGACTGTAGAAGTACTAAGTGGACTAAGAATAAGTAGCTTGTTCACGACTCGAGATAAAGTATCATCATCATGAGGGCATAATTATGTGGTGCTCGTATTATGACGCCTGATCAACGTGATAATACTTACACCATATAATGTGCGCTGATATGTGCCTATTTACACATATCTTTTACCTTATTTAACGGACAAAAACGACCAAAAACACCCGAAAAGACCATATAATGTTACAAATATCCTTGGAATGTGTTTTTGTGTATTTCAGGTACAAAAGGATTGAAAACAAGGCAAAAGAGAGCAAAACGAGCTTGGATGGGAAACCGGAGCTAAATGGAGCAATACCTGATCGATTCGACATAATTTGGAGCATTTATTGAAGAATTGAAGAGTCGAAGAGAATCCCGGGACATGGCATGGGGGAGACATGGAAAACCAAACCAAAACCCTAATCACCCTTAAGCTTAACCCAAAGTGACCAAAATACCCTCACCCGACACCTAAATTCCCAATTTACCCTTTTCACTCCTAAACTTAAATGCAAAATCTTTTTCAAAATCAAAATCCATTTTCAAAATAAAAACCAAAAACATTTTGGCAAAACCTAGAGTAAAACAGGGGGTATGAACTCACCTTAGTAAATAGCAGTCTGATAGTGGAAAGTCAAATAGTATAAGTGTGCGGCACCGACATGCGACCTAGATTAGTATGGCAAGTTTTAATTTACAGTTTCGTTCACGACTCGAAGTGTTTAAAAAAAGTTTAAGTGTTCTCAAGTGGTTGTGTTTATTGTTGCTTGTGGGGTAGTGTTTATGTTTAAATAAATTCAAAAGTGTTTGTAAGTATTGGCTCTTGGAAAAGTGTACGAGTATATAAGTATATAAAAGTATTCATGACGGATAAGTCTCGGGTTCCGGAGGTAACCGGACGACTAAGTACGGAAAGTATTCACTAGTAAAGTGTTTACGTTGTAAGGTAAAATAATATTAAATACTTATGCGTTATAAATAATATTATTTTATTTAGTCTTCGTATTTAGTCAAGATTATGAAAATATACTAAGCATAGGAATTTGACAAAATCGGACATGACCCGTTTGTAAATATTAATTTTCCCTTATTAATGAAGTGTTGCAAAAAAAAATAAATAAATAAATAATAATAAATAAATACCCTTAATTTGTCAATATATAGTTTACATCATAGCTTAAACAATTAAATGTGTTTTGTATTAATTTAGTTGAATAAGAATAACAAATCTTAATAACCCAAAAATATTAGATAACGACTAATGAAAATTTAACTGAAAAGGTGACAACCACAGGTTCCGAACCAACCACAGGTTCCGAACCCTGTACCTCCCGGATAGGAGGCAAGCGCCCAACCATAAGACAAACTCGACTTTTGTATATTATAAGCAAAACCTTTCATACTTATCAAGATACTTAACAGTGACATTTAATGGTTTATTTGCATTTGAACTTAGTTTAGTTGGAAAGAAAATGAGTAGCCTACTGCTACCATACTCTTGAGTCTCGACACACTCATACATGATTTCTTTTCCAAGTAATTTATTAAGATAAGTTGGTTCAAAGTAAGTTTATAAGCTTTGATCAAATAAGCACTTTCCATATCTTTGAGCCAACACTTATGTTTTTACTTTAGATCTATAATTCCTTAGTTTATTTAAAACCAAAAATTGTATCATAAGTTCATAAAAATAATATAAGTCGAAATTGTACATGAATAAGCACTAGCTTCATTTTTTTTTCATACTTATTAGTGTCTAATGAGTTCAAATCAACCACACAAGCTCCAAACACAAATCTTACTCATATGTGTATGTTCGAATGGTGTATATATACATAAGACACATTTTCTAGTTTTTAACTCTTGATTATAGTTACGTAATAATATGTAGCATTTAGTTTGACACATATAAGTTAAGTAACCAAATGAAAATATAAGTAGAGAAATAGTTGGATCCTTACAGTGAGTATTTATGTGGTTCGAACAGAGGAAGAAAACCAAGAGCAATGTATAACCCAAGAATCCAAAATCCCAAACTTGCTTTCAAGAATTTACTCAAGAAGTTTCCAAACACCAAAACTTAGCAAATGTGAAGTGCTTTAGTAAGATTTTGAGAGCAAAATGTGAATTGTGAATTGTGTGTAGATCGTGTGTATATAACAGGGATGGCTAGATCTAAGCAAGCCCAAGAATCATTTGGTTAAAGACATGTATGCTACTTTCATGTTTATTATCCAAGTATTAAACCTTAAAGTAACTTTACACAATTTTTAAGTTGGTCATGTGATACCATGGGTTGGCAAAAACGTGTATAGGAGGGAGTGATATATATTTTTGAAATTCCGTCATGTATTTCGTGTCCCGCTTGAGCTTAAAGGTGTGCCACGGTGTCCCGTTTTGATATTTTTTAGTAAAACATATAATATACAGTTTTGAGTGTGTTTTTATAAAAGTTATATACAAATATTATTTCGGATTCGTAAAAATATTTATTTGACTTTTGCCATAATTAATTGGGTGTCGGTACGCGTGCGGGCTCAATTTTCAGGAAAAATGAGATAACTTCTCTTTTTTAAGTTTTTAATCATCAGTAAATATCAGAAAATTAATATTTCACGAAAACAAATTATTCCACTATTAAAATAATCATCCGGGAACTTACGGGTGGTTACAATTTATGTGGTGGGTGTGTGGTGGGTCACGGTGGTTTGGTGGTGGTGGTGGAAGTATCAGGCGGCGGTGATGATGGATTTGGCGGTGGTGGTGAATCGTAGTGGTGACAGGAAAAAAAAGGGAGATAGGTGAAGGAAATAAATGAGAGAGAAAGAGAGTGGTGAGGTAATTTATATAAGTGGACACGTGTCGCACAATTACTAGGGTCGCACATTCGCACATGACCAAATTGGGAATAATGGTTGAAAAAGTACCTTTTTGGGAATTCAATCAAGAAAATGTCCCTTTATGGGAATTAACGCTTTTTTCATTTTAATTTCTTTAATCATAATATATTTTTTCAATTCAACAGTTAATTACTTCAATTCGTGATTAATTACATCAAATCATGATCTAACCTTTTTTTTCAATTCGTGACCTAATATCATCGTTTTTTTTTTCAGAATTTTTCATAAATAACTTAGGGTGTGTTTGTTTTTAAAAAAAGAGTCTTACTAGCCCTCTTACTCCCTCTTACTCTTACCAGTAAGAGGTGGGCAGACGACCTGCGCCTCCAAACCCAAAGTCCCAAACCCAAATACCCATAACCCATCTACTGATAACAGATAACTCGAATACTCGATCTCTCAATCTCTCATCTCTCAATCTCTCGAATTCGTGATTCACAAATCACAATGAAGTAAGCAGCAGCACTGCAGCAGCGTCGACAACAATAGCACAAGTAAGTCACATAAATTCGAATTCTTATCTCTCTTTTCCTCTCTATTTCTTGGTATGAATTCGTGGATTTGGATTTGTGGTATTTGCGTATGGATTTGTGGTATTTGCGTATGGATTTATGGGTTTCAGATTTGGTATTTGCAAGTTATGTATAGATCCAACATTTATTTGCAAGTTACGAATTCAGAAACAGTAGTGATAATCTGGTCAATGTAGCAAAGTTAAATAGGTGGCAAAAATACTAAAGTGCCGAGTGCCGTGAGAAGGTGTTAATTACTTCAACAAGGGTAACAAATGTAGTTTGTTAATAAATTGAACCATCGAAGTATTAAATGTACCTGGGTTTCAGATTTGGTATTTGCGTATGGTTTGTGTTACAGATTTGGTTTGGGTTACAGATTTGGTATTTTAGTGTCGGGCTCATATATGCTTATTTACTCGTTAGTTTTGAGCTTATGGTTCCGAGTCATTGTCTTATTGTGTATTGTTGTTGCTTGTAGATGGATTCTGAATGTATTGAAATTGATCCAAAAAATAATGAATCTACACAACCTGATGAGGTAGAGTCCGTGGAAAAGGAAGTAGGAGCCAAGAGAAAACGTAAGGACCGATCTATTGTATGGAATTTCTTTGACAAAGATGAGAAAGGCGCAGTAAAAGGCAGCAACAAAGTGCCATGTAAGTGCAAAAAGTGTAATACTCATTTCCTATATGATAGTATTCAAGGGACGGGTAATCTTAAGCGACACATGGAGAAATGTTTTGGTAAAAATTATCATGATGTTGGTCAAATGCTATTTAATAGTGACATGGCATTACGGTCATCTAGATTTGATCAAAATATCTTTTCAGGTTTAAAATGGAGGATACGAGTAAAGGGTCAGAATTGAAGAGCTCGCTGAAAGATTTAATGTCAACAATCCCACTTCGTATTCTTAAGGATTATTATCATTATGTATTAGTTAAGACTTAAGATTTGTGATGTATGTTTCATGTTCTGTGGGTCTTTGAAATTGTATGAACTTTTGCATTATGTATGAACTTTTGCATCTTCAAGTGCAGCTCTTTGAAATTGTATGTTTCAGGTTCTTAACAGGTTCAGGTTCTTAACAGGTTCTTAACAGGTCATATGCATGTTAACAGGTTCTTGTATCATTCGATTTGGTCATATGAATGTTAACAGGTTCTTAACAGGTCTTAACAGGTGCACCTGTGTATTTTCGTGTCGTGTTCGTGTTCGAGAAAAATGACACGATTAGTTAACAGGTCGTGTTCGTGTTTGACCTTAACAGGTTCGTGTCTTAACAGGTTCGTGTAACCTGTTATGCCAGCTCTAGCAGACGTTTTGCTTGTTTGTTTTTTTCTTTTGAGTCAGACCCAGTTAGACATATAACATTTTACTCAGTAAGAGGTGGGGGACTTGTCTTACTGCCTCTTACTCGATAAGAGAGATTGAAGACTCGTGTTAATATAATATATTTGATGGTTTATTAATTATATTATATTTATGATAAAAAGTCTTGTTTCATATTTACATAAGTTACTTAAATAAATTGCAAAAACGGGCACTTAAAATCATTCGGAAAATTATAAAAAAAAACAAACAACATTATTTCGTTCAGATTTAGATTTTCTAGCCACCTATTACTGGTAAGATGGGTAGTCAGATTCAGACCTAAAACATCTTAATGAAACAAACACACCCTTAGGTATTTTTGTTTCATGATCATTAAGGTTGAGTTTAGTTTCAAAAAATGTTTTTGAAAAACAAAGCAAATAGATATCGTAGTATTTTCCAAACAAAATTCTTTAAACAAAAAATCTCTATTTACTACTTTAAGACCATGGGCAATGAAGACTAGGTTTTCACCCCATTTCGACGCGTCTACCTTGTTACACTCCTCTCACAACACGCGTCTTGGAAGGAAAAAAATTTTAAGACTCGGCCGTGCAAACTACCGAGTCGTGAAAGATTTTATTGTGTGCGTGTGTATTTTTATTCAATAGTTTTAGTGAGATATATATACGTCTAAATGATATATGTCGTGTCTAAATGATATATATTTGTGTCTAAATTATATACCGTTTGCTTAGAGTGTGTGGGTATTAATCTATGACTTTGAAAGTCATTAGTGTTGTTTGGTTGGTTATGGGGCCCATCACAATGGATTGAGCATACCCAAATGTGAAGGTTCACTCATATCTTATGTGTGTGGGTGATTTCATCATACCCTCCATTAACATTCCATCCTATACCAACAACCATACCCATTGTAATTCATAGCAACAAATCAAACGCACCACACACATAAGATATGGTTAAATTGGTTATTAGAAAAAAAAAAGAAAAAAAGGTGAATAGGTGACGATAATAAATGCGGTTTGGTGGCTTCCTTATTAAGCTTTGATCTAATAAACAAAGGCAATTGATATCTACACATATGAATTTGATTCATACACACGAGGCACTTTATTTTGCATACTCAAAATTTGGTGCATACCAAGGGACAAATCCCCAGCATTCATCTACTTTGATCTAATGGTGAGGATTAACTTAAGATTAAATAAGGAAACCTAATTNTAGCAAAATTAAAGTTTAGTTTGGGATTAGTAGCAGCAAATTGGTTTAATGAATAATTCGTGAGATGTTTTGTAAATCAGCTTATAGGACAATAGGAAAACAATTCGTTGTTCATAAATAAGAGTAAGGCCGAAATTTTGTTTTTATGATATAATAGTAAAACATTTTGTAGGATGACCACAAAATGGTCTTTATGATAGTTGAAAACAGTTTGTATGCTAAAAGCGAGGCAATTTGTTATTTTATATGAGGGTAACAGGGTAGGCAACTGGTATTTCTGAGGGGTAAGTGGATGATTAGGTGATGCAGGATTAGGTGTTCCAAAGATAGTGGTTCGGGTTACTACGTAAGGTTTTTAAGGTTTAAGTGGGTTATAAGCCAACTTATTGTATTTTTTTTCTAGATCTCATCGAGGGTTTATTGGTCCTAGTAGTACTTCCATCAAGAATTTTCCTCATAAGTGCTATGGAGGGTTGTTCCATGAACGGCTAGTAAGCTAACCTTATTGGGTGTGAGGTTTGGGGTAGAGGTGACTGTAACATAACCCGATTGCGATGAAAAGTATTAAATTTATGAGAAAAAGTATTGTGATGTAAAAGTGTTGTGACTTGTGACGCCAGTGTGTTGTGTGTAGATGTGAATGTTCATGTTATGCAATGTTTATGTACACACACGGAAATTTTGAAACTTTCAGAATCAAGTAGAAAATCAATCTGGACATAATTTTATTATAACTACTCTCAGCATCACAAAATTCACCTCTGAGTCGGACATAGGTGATCAGGCTATGTCCCACTGTCCTTGGTCGAATATAGGTGATCAGTCTATATTCAACCGAGGTTAAATGAATTTTGAAATGCTCAGCTCAGTTATGCTAGTAATATGTCCCAATGCTTTTAAAAGTTGCCTTGAAAGACTAAGACAAATATTCAAATAACATGGGAGGAAAAAGGCGTAGCGCTGTGACGGATATGGTACGTAAACATACGTATAGGGAAAATATTTATAGCATATAGTGAAATTAAGTGGATATAAGTCATCCAGTAATAAACAACATATCTTATCAAATATAACAGCGACAAAAAAGTCACAAGTGTGGTATCAGCTTGGCAGGCAGGCACGTGTCGGTCATAGGGTTAAGTTTTTGTAAAAGTAGTTATAGTCTAGGTTTTCAAAATACCCAATTCTCTATAACTAAGGCTCTGATACCAATCTGTAACACCCCCAAAATTTGATTTAGCGGAAGCATACATGTTTGGGTGCTACTAAATTGGTATCACAACACAAAGTAAAAAGAACGGTTTTTATCTCAACCATTTAGAAAAAAAATTTCTTTAACAAAATATTCAATTTACATCGTTCAACGTTAGTGCGGAAAATAGGCCCATAGAATAAATAAAGCGGTCCCAATTATATCAGAGTCATCTATGACCATGCCTTGCCCTGCCAACGCCTCCAATAGTAAGCTATCGCTTTAAACCTGAAAATACATGCTAAAAGG
>LBNU01037123.1:4547-17389 GCA_014162995.1 Artemisia annua | reverse complement strand
AGGTGAACCTCCATGGCCACCAGGGGATTAATTTTCTCCCCGTTGGATTTTGATTGGAGTATTGTTTATAGTTATTTGAGTCTTGTTTTCAGCTTATTTCAGAAGTGCTTATTTGAGCTATTTTAATTGTAGTTTATGTATTTTTTAAGCTTTTTTTTGTGTGTGCTGATTTGAGGGCTGTTTATAGGGCGTAATTTTTCTTAAATTGTAGGCAACTAAATACTAGTTTATATCATCATTCCATATGCATTGTGTTTTAAGGTTGTATTTCGGGGTGTTTGTTTAAGCTTATATGCGCGCTTATGAGCTTATTTGTTTTCAGCTTATGGGCTTATATAAGCATCTTATATCATAATAATAAGCTTATATAAGCCAATAACTCTCGAAATAAGCCACAAAAATAAGGCTTCTGAAATATAAGCTCATAAGCCCACATATAAGCTTAAACAAACACCTCCAAATATTTAGTGCTATTTAGGCGGTGTTTGGGATTGCTTGTTTAAAACTGATTGCTACTATATGCTTATTGGTTTCTCAAATAACAAGTTAAATTAGCTTATTCACTTCTGAAATATTTAGATCAAAACTCCTTCTCTTATGTATTAAAACACAATACGCGGGCAAACACATTTAACAAACACCCCCTACAAATATGAGCATTTAGGCGCAAACTTAGGGCCCATGTATTTGATTTAGCTATGACGTATGGGCTACGGCATTGCTAGTGGTCTGTAGTGGTTATTCTTCATATTTCTATCTTCGTTTTTGTACGGAACATGAGCTTGTCTTCTTATATTAGGATATATTTCAGTTTTCCTGTTTTGACCGCCCATCTTGCCACTTCTTGTTATATCCGCGGTTTCTAACATTTCATTTCTCGTTGTGTATGGCAGTTGGTATAGCTACGGAACAGTCTGTTATTTTAAAAGCACAAAGTCTATTTGGTCGAATAAGTATGGAAGGAGTAGATAGATTAAACGAGTTAAAGGATGAAATGTTAGTCAATAATATCATGTCTCATTTGGACTGCACTACCAAAGAGATTATCAAAACAACAACTACTATCTCTACACGATGGAAGAACCTCTGGACTTCACTTCCTAATCTCATTTTCTCAAAGGAGGATGACGTCACAGGTTTAGTAGGTAAAGAAACTGATCTCCATGGTTACATTTCTTTTATCGACAACACCCTAAATCAGTGTCCTACAAATCTTAGTCTTAAAAAATTCAAACTTGATATCAATTACAGTAGTCTCATTAATGCTGAGTTCAAATCACGAGCAAATAATTGGATCCGTTATGCTATTAGCCGTAATGTTGAAGAGGTTGATTTACGGTTATGGGATGTAGGAGTAGAGGGTCCGTTTAGCTATGATGATGAGTTGTTTTTCAGCAATTTGTGTTTTAAACGTGTGAAGCTGTCGTGGTGTCCGTTTAATCCTCCTAATGGTGCGATTAGTTGGGAAAGACTCGAGTGTTTGTGTTTATCTTCTGTGACTCTGGATGAAGATATGATCGAGAAGATATTATCCGGAAGTCATTGCTTGGAATCTTTGGAGTTGAATGATTGCTATGGTTATAGGCGGATTAATATTACTTCAAAGAGCGTTAAAGAGTTGGTGTTTTCTGGATACAACTCTCATCGTGAGTTTGATACATACGAGGAGGTTTATATAAATTGTATCAAAATCAATGCTCCTTACATATCGTCGTTGACTATAAAAAATGAGTTGATTTTGAAAGAGCTTATGTTGCAAGATGTGTCTTCTTTGATCAAAGCTGACTTAGACTATTCTATCCATTGGAGGAAGTCCGAGATATCTCACCAAGAAATTTTAAGAGGACTTTTGGAAAGCCTTGACCATGTCAAAGATGTAACCATGAACGATGACTGTTGGGAGGTAATATTACCCATCACTTTCTTCTTTTTTTATTCCATTCGGGTTTGTTTGTCTCTGTGTGTATTGACATTGCACTATTCTAATGCTGTTCTCTTTGCAATGTTAGCTTTACTCTCGTTTGAGATGCGTCTGGTAGTGATACGTCTGATGGTGATCGAGTTGAAAATGGAGATTCAGAGGAACATTTTGTTGAAATCGATTAAGTTGTTGATAGTTTAAAACTGGTTGTTCTCTGCTGTTAAAGAAGATGACTATTAGTCCCAACTCGGAACTGTTTGGTGTGGTGACAATGGACAGCTGGTGCTTGCTAAAAAGTTATAAACACTCCATCAAGCATCTCCAATAGCCGAAATAGAACCCTGCTAGAAATTGGTAAATTTCAAACTTTTGTTTACTAATCTTGTGGTTTGTGACTGAGTTAATGAGAAAAAGAAATGTACTAGTAACAGACTTGGTTTGTGTTCTGGTTTTCTTCTCGGTGAACATTTTTGTTGAAAGAAATTAGCCTGAGATTAGAAACGGGTGGTTCTATAAGTATTTTTGGGGCAACCAATTCTGATGCTGATTTATGTGTTCTTATTGGCTTATGATATGATATTGAAAGGCTCATGTCATGCCTCATTTGGTATTAAAGGCTTCTAGACTCGGATATACAATATGTCTGGCAAAAAAGCTTCATTAGACATGTTAGCATTGACCACTAAGAGTCGTGTGAAAATACGTTTGAAACTATATCACTTATTCCTTAGTATAGCTCTCAATGAACTTTGATAGATGATTAGACAATTGTGTCAGAGTAACTATACAATGTTGATCTTTCTTTTCTGGAAACAGTTTATATATTCATTTATCAAGGTAAATGCCACAACCATTGTAACTTGATGCTTGTTACCAGCTTTCTGCATTTGCGCACACACAAACAATAATTGAGTTGCGAAGTGATGATTTTTCTAATATGATTGACCAACATGGAGGGTTCATATATCGTTTGGCCCATCTTTTTCCCAGGACTCGCAATTTGTTAGATTGATCAGAGCCGTCAGCAAGTACTCACGCTACGATAGTTTTGGTGGGTCAGTATTAGGCTTTCTAGAAGTTGCGCGATTTGCTAGTCATTAGTGACAAATTTACAAAGATTGCATTCTCAGATTGGTCCCATGTGATGTACGTATTGTCTCCCGTATGTAACTTCAAGTATTTTTAACAAACTAATCACCATCGAAAACTCACTGAAAACAGTACGTTACATGTTATCGCTAATTATAATCAGCGAGTCAATTCAAGCGTTCACTCACACAATTTTGAAATGTGATGTGTCCATTGCAAGCTCATGGATTTCATTCTCATGTTTTACGTGCATTGCAACTTACCAAAATTCGTAAAATGTAAGTCTATATAAAGTGGTGATTTATAATAATGTCAGGGTTGCATACTTTGAGTTAGGATCAAATGAGAAGAAAAACTAAAATGAGAAGGATGAGAAGAAACCACAACCACACATTTGAGATGCACCTACAAAAATAGATGCATCTCCCTTTAAATTTCTCCCTCTTATTTGAATTGTGTGGTTGGAAACTTTTCTCACTCTTCTCATTTTATTTTTTCTTCTTACTAGATCCATTCCCTACATACTTTTAATAAAGATACTACTCGAATTATCTTAACAACTTCTACGGTTTACATGTAATCTTATTTAGTTGTGTCGTGTTACTTTTTTAAGCCATTTTAGTTTAGTATATTTAAAAACATAATCGGTTGGGAATGGTATGTTGGGGGAGATGGCAAACGCTCATTCTTCCTAAAGCTTGCGTCTCGAATTCGAGTCCTACTAAATCTCCCCCCACTGTCGTTTCTTTTTAAAAAGAGTTGGTGTTTTTAACGGTAGAGAAATTATAAAACGACTTTGTTTAAGGATGAATAAGAACCGAGCCCAATTGAGTCGGCCCTAGTTTGTACTTGGATTTTTGTTAGTGTAACATTTTTTTTTTCTTTTTCTTTTTTTCCTTTTTTTTTTTTTTTTTTTCTTTTTTCTTTTTACCTGAAACAGTTAAAAAACTTACTTTCTTATAAGTAAAGGCCATAACCAACAAGTCGCAATACCAACACAAGGGAGTACATATCATGATCATTTTGACTTTCTCAAGATTTAAGCCAATTAGTGGTCCAAACACTAGCCAAGTGATGGTCTTATAATATGAGTGATCAACATGGATAGGTTCATATATCATTTCATCTTCTTTCTTCGATGCTCACAGTCTGCTAGATTGATCAGAACCATTAGCAGCTATCGCGTTACAATGATTATGGCGGATCAGTGAACTTGCACGATGTCCAGGTCATCAGTGACAAATTTACAAAGATTGCATTTTTCGTTTGGTCCCACTAGTTATAATGCCCGCGCACGCGCGGGTTTTTTTTTTTATTTTTTAAAATAATTATTTAAAAATTTTAATCCTATAGTTAATTGCATCTTATCTATATTTTTTGTATTTATCTTCTACTTGTGTTGTGGATAAATATAAAATGTTACCTAATAAGAAAATAATTTTTTTTTTAAATATCTTATCTATATTCTTTGTATTTATCTTCTACTTGTGTTATGGATAAATATAAAATATTACTTAATAAGAAAATAATCTTTTTTTTTAAATAAAATTATTACTAAATAAGGTATGGTTCCAATTTTTTTGAAATGAAAAATTCCCAATAGGGGTTTTGTTTTATTATATAAAAGATTTGTATTGTCTCTCATATAATTTAATGTATCTTAACTAACTAACACCATCGAAAACTCGCTGAAAACAATTACTAGTGACATAATATGTGAAGATTGCGTTTGACAAATTCATTCCAAACAATTGTGATAATATCAGTTTCTTTTCTTATAAATGAACGTCAGACTTCATATTAAAGCCACTGTTAACTATATACTATACGTTAACCATGAAGAAAGTAAACATGGCCTGATCACTTGTTGCTATGTCAGTCAAGCTACAAAGTCGATGTTTTAGGTAATGCTCTCAATCTCCGTGTGTACTAGAGGTGGCAATATGGGCTGTTCGGGTGTGTTTTGGTATTGGGAGACAGGATGGGTTGATCCAAAACACTTTTTGCTTAAAATTAGTATTTATAATGTATAAATGAACCGTTATAAGTTTGATCACAAGGAGTAAAATAGTTTCGTTACTTTGGGCAACTTTTGACCAATTTGACCATTTTTCTATAGCTGTTCTTTCGGTTTTAACCTTTATAGATAAAAGCATATCTCAATGGGTCCAAATTGCCAACTCTCAAGTATGTGCCAATTTGGAAGCACTTATTTTTTGTGACCATTTGCTTGATTCAGGTTGCTGGCGGGGGCGGTACTACAATGGGGGCAGTGTGGGCAGTTGCCCCCACAAAGTTCCTAGTAGATGTTAAGACTTTTATCAATGTCGATTTTCTTTGGATGATCATGATGCACAAGTTTATTCTGCCCCCATAAGAGAATATAATGGTAAAACATTAACCAATAGCTACATCTTAGTGTTAAGGACATTCTTTACTTTACAAGAGATGATCTAATGTTCATTCTTGTACTATTTTATATTTTGCAATTTAAATTTCTGTTTTCACTTTCTCTATTCGTATTAATATCGATCAGGAAAAGTAAGTACGTCCTAAATACTCTCCATATAATAACTAGTTTTGATTCTAGCAAAACAAATTCACTTTCATTCAAAGTAAAACTGCTGTCATTACATGAACAAAAGTCGAGTTAGTGACACGACCCGACTTGACATTTACTCTCAACTTTTGCCCCCTCTTAAAAAAAATTTTGGTACCGCCCCTGGTTGCTGGTACTTCTGGAAAAGCAATCCATGAGGGTGGCAGCGACGATGAAGGTGCTAGTACTTAAGCATATGTAACTTGACAAATTTACAAAGATTGCATTTTCCGTTTGGTCTCATGTGATGTACTTGACATCTCTCATATGTAACTTCAAAGTATTTTTAACAAACTAATCACTATCGAAAACTCACTGAAAACAATGCGTTACGTGTTATCACTAATTATAATCAGCGAGTCAATTCAAGCTTTCACTCACACAATAAAAAATCAAGTACAAGCAATGTTCTAAAAGGCGTGAGGCGTGGCGTGGCGGCACAACCACGCCTCAAGCCTTACGCGCCTTTGCGAAGCCTTGGCGTTTCTTAAGGCGTGCTTAAGGCGGCAACAAAATATTTATAAATTTATATATTTATAATTTTATATCATTTTATAAGAGCAATTTCAAATACTAAAGCCCAAATTCCAAATAGTCAGACCCAAATACGAGGCCCAAGTAGGAATTAAGTTTTGAAATTACGAGGCCCAAGAAAGAAATAACCCAAATACTTGAAATTCAAGCCCAAATCCATAAATCCCCTAAATGCTTCTAAAAATGGCGTCACGCCTTACCAAAAAGGCGCGCCTTTTCGCGCCTTATTCCACGCCTTTTCACACGACGCCTAGACCTCACGCCTTGATCCATTTCGTGGCGCCGAGGCCACGCCTCGCGCCTTGGCGACGCCTTGACGGCGCCTTTTAGAACACTGAGTACAAGTGATGATATAATATGCGATGATTGCATTTGACAATAATTGTAATTGTGACAAAACCAGTTTTTCATTTCTTTCAAATGAACATCAGTGTTGGAATAAAAAGCCACGGTTAACTATACGTTAACCATGAAGAAATTATGCATGACCTGACTTGTTAAACTTTGAAGCAAAAGTTGAATGAAATATAAAATAACAAATTAAAAATGACCTCATATATAGAACCATGAATCAAAGTGAGGTTGAATTGGTGGTCCCTTTACTTTTTTAAATAATTTTCATGTTTAGTATATTTAAAAACGGACTAAGATCCTCTCAAGTTGTGTATACAACTTGACTCAAGTTGTGTAATTATGAGCCATTGGTTTTGATCCAATGGTTGAAATCAAAAGAACTTCTTTTGATTTCAACCATTAGATCAAATCCAATAGCTCATAATTACACAACTTGAGTCAAGTAACTTGAGAGAATCTTCCTTCTTTAAAAACACAATTGGTTGGGAGTGGTATGATGGGGGAGATGGCAAAGGCTCGTTCTTCCTAAAGCTTGGGTCATGAGTTCGAGTCATTCAAAAGCCATTTCCCACCCTTACTCTCTTTTTTAAAATGTTTTCACTAAATTTGAACTATATTTCATGATAATTCTTAAGCCAAGCACCATTTACCATCATCATCAGCATATCGTCTCACAGATCCAACCATGCTTGGGCTTGATTGCCTACCTTTTTAGTTAGTGTTTTACTTTATCTGAATGTTGTTTGTTTTCACTGTATGTGTTTTACTAGCTAGTTCATCAAAGACGTGTTTCATTTAAAAGCCTAAACTTCACTTTACATACATAAATGAAAGGATGGAGATTCTCTCACGTTGGTTTTAACGTGACCGATAATATTCCCTCACAAACAGAACAATGAGGCCTACTAAGAACCTAGTTTTCTTTTTATTTGTGATAGAACGTTATTGGTCATGTTTATATTAAATTAAAAGGATTACGATCCTTAATTAAAACGTGGTACAAGTTTCATAGCAACTGTATCCAACCCCGTCTTTCATGAGGTATGGAAAAGATGAGATGTAACAGCCTTACTCTTACCGAAAGTACAAGTATCATACTATTTACAATAACAAACCGGGCCATTGGATTGGGCTAAAAATAGGGCCCAATGGTAGATGAGCTGTGGTAATAGAGCCCATCCAATGTACAACGTACAAACAAATCAGGCGTATACTAGCCACAAGCATTTCTTCATCCAATGTACGTATCATCTGCTTTTTTCATGATTATTATTATTTGATGTACACACACAATGTGTTCGATGAAATGCCCCAATAATAAGATTGTTACATTTTACTAATATAAATGATTCTAGCCTTTCATTTAATAGTACTTTATATTGTTTAGGCCACCAAAGGTGAATAATATGTGTCTTTTTAACATTGATCAATTCATTTTGTGTTTTAAGGAGTATTTAATGAACACCAGGTGTTCGATGAAATGCCTTCAATTGGTTCTTAGTTGTTACATTCCTCTCAGTCCCACATTTTTTGTCCGCACTTACTTTCCGCGTTGTCCCAAATTAGTTGTCACTCTACTAAAACTAATTGGGAATTTTGATCTACCCCGCATTTGTAGTGAAGTTCTTAAGGGTAAAACTGTCATTTTTCAAAATGTAAGAAAGTGGTAATGACTTTGTTTTTCTTATACCATTTTGTAGGTGAACAGTTATTTTAGGACCGAGGCCGTAATATAAATGATTATAAGGCGTAATTTTTCTTAAATTGTAGGCCACTAAATACTAGTTCATATTATCATTCCATATGCATTTTGTTTTAAGGTGGTATTTGGGGGTGTTTGTTTAAGTTTATATGTGCGCTTATGAGCTTATTTGATTTCGGCTTATGGGCTTATATAAGCATGTTATATAATAATAAGCTTATATATGTCAATAACTCTCAAAATAAGCCACAAAGTTAAGGCTTATGAAATATAAGCTCATAAGCCCACATATAAGCTTAAACAAACACCCCAAATATTTAGTGCTATTTAGGCGGTGTTTGGGATTGCTTGTTTAAAACTGATTGCTACTATATGCTTATGGATTTCTCAAATAACAGGTTAAATTAGCTTATTCACTTATGAAATATTTAGATCAAAACTTCTTCTCTTATGTATTAAAACAGAATACGCGGGCAAACAGATTTAACAAACAACCCCCCTACTAATATTAATATTTAGACGTAACCTTAGAGCCTGTGTATTTGATTTGGCTTTGAGGTATGGCATTGCTAGTGGTCTGTAGTGGTTATTCTTCATATTTCTATTTTTCGTTTTTGTACAGAACATGAGACTAGAATCATAACGACTTTTATCTTCTTCTTATATTACGTAGTAGAATATAATTCAGTTTTCCCGTTTTGACCACCCACCTTGCCACGTCTTGATATATCGACGGTTGCTAACATTTCATTTCTCGTTTTGTATGGCAGTTGGTTTAGCTACTGTGCAATCTGTTATCATAAGCAGAACGTCTGGTTGGTCACAAAATATGGAAGGAGTAGATCGGTTGAATGAGTTAAAGGACGAAATGTTAGTTAATAATATCATCTCTCGTTTGGAGTGTACCACAAAAGAGGTGATCAAAACAACAACCACTATCTCTACACGATGGAAGAACCTTTGGACTTCACTTCCTCATCTCATTTTCTCAGATCAGGATGACGTCAAAGATTTAGTAGATGAAGAAACTGATCTCCATGGTTACATATCTTTTATCGACAACACCCTAAACCAGTGTCCTACAAATCTCAACCTTAAAAAATTCATACTTGATATTAATTACACTAGTCTCGTTAATGCTGAGTTCAAATCGCGAGCAAATAGTTGGATTCGTTATGCTATTAGCCGTAATGTTGAAGAGGTTGATTTACGGTTATGGGATGTAGGAGTAGGGGAGCCGTTTAGCTATGATGATGAGTTGTTTTTCAACAATTTGTGTTTTAATCGTGTGAAGCTGTCCTGGTGTGTGTTAAATCCTCCTAATGGTGCAATTAGTTGGAAAAGACTTGAGTGTTTGTGTTTATCTTGTGTGACACTGGATGAAGATATGATTGAGAAGATATTATCCGGAAGTCCTTGCTTGGAATCTTTGGAGCTAAACAATTGCTATGGTTATAGTCTGATTGATATCACTTCAAAGAGTGTTAAGAAGTTGGTGTTCTCGGGATACAACTCTCATCATAAAATTGATATAGACGACGAGGCTTATATAGATTGTGTCGAAATCAATGCTCCTTACATATCGTCTTTAAATATAGAGGATGAGTTGGTTTTGCGGTATCTTTCGTTGCGTGATGTGTCTTCTTTAGTCGAAGCCGACTTAGATTATTTGGTCATTTGGGAACCATTGCTTGGTGGACTTTTAGATTGGGACAAAGCAGTATTTAGTGGACTTTTAGAAAGCCTTGGCCATGTCGAAGATATTACATATGGGGATATCTGTTTGTTGGTAATATTACTTATGAAAGTCTTTTTTTTCATATAGTCTGGTTTTTTGTTTGCGTGTAAAATTATACACGTTGCACTGCTCTAATATTTTTCACTTTTCCACAGAATCTTCTCTCTCTTGAGGAAGCTGGTAGTTATACGTCTGATGATGATGGATATGAAAGTGAAGATTGAGAGGAACAATTTGCTTAAAGTGATTAATTGTTAGTTGATAGTTTGAAACTGGTTGTTCTTTGTGTTAAAGAATATGACTATTCGTCCCATCTCGGAAGCGTTTGGTGTGGTGACCATGGACAGTTGATGATTGCTAAGAAGTTATCGACACTCCATCGAGCATCTCCAATAGCCGAAATAGAACTATGCTAGAATTTGGTATTTTTCAAACTTTTGTTGACTGGCTAATCTTGAAATTTGTGAAATGAGTCGATGACAAAAAGAAATGTAGTAATTGATTTTGAAAGTGGAAAGATTTTGTTGCATCATGTGTTTTGCCTTATTATATTGCCCTATTGCCATGATTGATTCTTTATAGAATTACTGAATGCATAATCAATATGCTTGCTTCGTGGATCATATCTCTGTTATATAGGGATAAGAAAGTGTTGCGATACCTTATGAACTGTGATTTCTGTATAACAAATCATATCTTAGTTGTGTTTGTATATAAAAGAATAATATCTTGGAGCTTTTGCATCAGGACTGATATTTTGGTTATTTGGTCACTCTTTGGGGATGATTTTTCTTATATGTACCAATGAATGCTTTCTGATCATACTTTTACTGTTCTTTTTGGTTTCTATGTATGTCTATATCTGTCAAGTGGTTACAAGTAGCTTGAAACTGCCCCACCTCTGTGCTCTTGAGAAAATTATTCATAAAATGTAGCATCTTGGCATTATGTGTGCTATAACAAATCATATCTATATGGTTATGCTTATCCATTTTTGGAGTTCTTTTGAAAAAAATGGCAATCTTCATTGTATCCCTTCATGACAATTTGGTAAACGAGCATGCGTGCTATATATAAGTTCCACATATGCCTTAAATAGAGAACGAAGGTTGGTGACCATGGGCTGCAATCAGTTTTATACATAGATGGTTAAAACTTTTTTGTTAATTGCATGGTTAGTTGTACATATGATTATCATTGAGTTAAACGCATCTGGGCATTTGTTGTAATTGCAAGAAGAAAACGAACATCATGTTCTGATTGTAAATATGTTGTTGCGTTTGAGCTGCATCTTTGATACTTCATTTTCATTCCATTCCCAGTTTCCCCGACACGTCTGATTATAGATGAGCTTTTACACAAGAGATTGATGGTAAGCATACGGTTCCACTATGATTATCGGATAGGTGTAGGTGTACCCCCTTATTCATAGCTGATATCTCAATGTAAAGAAAGGGCAAAGAGGTTCATATTTCATGGACTCCGGTCGTTCAGTTATTTCTAGCCATTCGTGTTCTGTTATATCACTATATGTAGTAGGAATTGGTGTTCTTCCGAGGTTAATCCCTCTCGTTGCGTGTGGGCTTCTTAATGTGCCTTTTGCAGTAGCGCTTAAGTCTGATGGTAGTAGTTTTGAACGTTCTGGTGCTGCTCAAGGGTTGACTGAGGTCAGAAATTATTATTTTTTTAAATGAATAATATTGTTGCTACTATTTCTCTCCTTTGTCTTCATGCCTAATAACATTAAAGGAGTGTTTAGCTTATTATATGGTGTGCTTGATTCTCTGCAAGCCATACCCTTTATATGTGAATCAGGTCTACTCTACTTGGGTGATTACTTATCTCCAAGACTAGAAATGAGTATTTTAACTATGAACAGTTGTACTTGAAATTTTGATTTCATTCTTTAATATTCAGTCTAGTTAGGAATTGGCCGATTTGGATCATTAACTATAGAAGATGTATCCCACTATCTAGGCTGCATTTGACTATAATTGTAATTGTGATAAAATCAGATTTTCATTTCTTATAAATGAACTTCAGGCTTGGAATAAAAAGCCACGGTTTGCTTATACGTTAACAACCATGAAGAAATTAAAGCATGACCTGACTTGTTAAACTTTGAAGCAAAAGTTGTATGAAATATAAAATAACAAATTAAAAACGACCCTTATATATAGAACCATGAATCAAAGTGAGGTTGAATTCGTGGGAATATGAAATGTGATGCATCCGTAGCCAATATTTGCAAAATGTAAGTCCATATAAAGTAGTGATTTATAATAATGTCAGGGTTGCATACTTTTAATAAAGATACTACTCGAATTATTGAACAACTTAAAACGGTTTACGTACATATGATATAATTTAGTTGTGTCTTGGTCCATTTACTTTTCTAAAGTAATTTTCATGTTTAGTATATTTAGAGTAAGAGGTACCTTGGCGTTGTGGCCTCGTGCCATACTACCAGCCCAAAAAAACCTTTGGCGCACGACACCGTGGGTGGCGCCGTCGGCTGTTGCGCCGTGGTGGCCAGCCCACGCCGTGAGTTATTTATTTATTTATTTATTTATTTTCTTTTGAATAGAATTCGAACGTTGGAGGGTTTTGAATTTTTTTTTGACCCCGTTGGCCACCTCACAACGGGTATATACCCGTTTTTTTTTTTAAAAAAAATTTTAACACCCCAAAAAATTATAAATACTCCCCAAATCAAGAGTATGGATCAAATGAGAAATAAAATTAAAATGAGAAGGGTGAGAAGAAACCACAACCGCACATTTCAGATGCACCTACAAACATAGATGCATCTCCCCTTAAATTTCTCCCCCTCAATTGAAATATGTGGCTCTAATTACTTCTCATTCTTCTCATTTCAAATTTTCTTCTCACTAGATCTATTCCC
>LBNU01037122.1:23923-35441 GCA_014162995.1 Artemisia annua | reverse complement strand
TTTTTTTTTTTTTTTTTTTTTTTTTTTTTTTTTTTTTTTTTTTTTTTTTTATTATAATATTGTTTCAAGTTTCCAAATGAACTGTTAAACTGTATCTGCAGGATCAACACCAAAGAGCTGCAGCCGCTGGTATAGCCATGACTTTGCAGTCAATTTGTAAAACAGTTGGTCCCGCGTGTGGTGGAGCACTGTGAGTACTCATTTCTTCGTACTTATTTCCCAATATCTGGTCAAGTCGAGTAACTAAGGCTTACAATCACAAACTATTAAATCTCAGTTCTCTATATAATTTTTGTAGTTTGTCATGGTCCCAAAAGAGACTAAATACAGCTTTTCTGCCAGGTACTTCTTTTCACTCCATTATACTATCTATCATTTCTCCATGGAACAAACTCCCAGATTTGGGTTATAGTATTATTTTATTGACCATGCTCATACATACACAGTATAATACGATATACTCCGTAATACTCTTTATCAAACGTTAGTGTTTCTTTGGGCCTTCGTGGTATTGTTTGGGCCCATTTTGATATACCATTTTTCCCTAAACACTAGCATGTTGGTCCATGTCTGTTATTGTTATTCATACAAATACGATTTGTATTCCAAAATCCAAATGATTTCAGAACTTTTGCTCATCTGCTCATCAACAACATTGCAAGAACACTCTCCCGAAGATGTTTTAACAATTTTGTTTGTCCAACACTGCTTCAAACATACCAACTCTGGAAACAGGTTTTCCACACACTTATAGAGGCCCCCGCCGCAACGCGGCGGGTTCCCTCTCCTTGTTATGTTTAAATTTTCATGTTTGCTTAATAATCATATTTTATGAATCTTGGTGCGACATTCAAAGTTATGGCATTTAAATCTAAAAGTTAATTGTATTACGTTAGCACTGTATGTTTATCTTCCATGTGTAAGACAACCTTATATCATGGGAATTGATACTCCCACCATATTTTTTTATGCATGCACCACAATTTGTGTACTACAGTTTGTACCGTACGATGCTGTAATGCACAAATTGTGGTGCATGCATAAAAAAATGTGGTGGGAGTATCAACCCCTTATATCATGTGACAAGAGAGTCGATTGGGATCAAATGAGACAAAAAACTTAAAATGAGAAGGATGAGAAGTAAGTATAACAACACATTTGAGATGTATCAACTTAAATTATACGCATCTCTATTAATCTAGATGCATCCTAATGTATTTTTTATAGCTCAAAATTAGATACATATACATATATTAGTTGCATTTCATCAAATTAGGTGAATCGTATTTTTAGTCCTTCAAATGTAAAATGTGGTTCTAGTGATACTTTTTATCTTTTCACTTAAAAATCACTTCGAAACGAATGAAGATGCATTTAAAGTGGATGCATATCAAATGTGTGGTTATACGTCTTATCTTTATCATTTTAATTTTTTTTAATGTATTATTTTTTGCATAAAACACTAACATCCTAGACAAATTCTAGCATTTATAGTGTTTTCACAATACTCTCATGGAAGTCTAATTAAGCTAGCTCATACATATAAACAAGTAAGACCCATAGCCCATTTGAAGAACCGTTTTGTAAAAAACTAAGGTTACTTCAATGGAATATCCACTCAATGAAAATAGCCTTATTCATTAGATTTAAGATCATTTGAGGACCAAACTTTTTTAACATACCAAGGGATTAATATCCGCCATTCATCTTCCCTCCATCTTTATTTGATCTAATGGATGAGATTAATCCCAACAATTTAAAAAACCCACTTTCATCTTTTTTTTTTCAAATATTAATATCTTTCAAACTGTTAATCGTTAAGCGAAAAAAAATATACCGTTACGACGAGCATTTAATTATCTTTCTATAGATAGGCACTTTGATATATTTTCGACAAATTTTTTTTTCGTTTTTTTCACGTTTTTTTCCGTGGCCGAAAAAATCATATATGATATATCATATATGATACTACATATCATATATGATATGTAATATCATATATGATTTTTTTCGGCCACGAAAAAACGTGAAAAAAACGATTTTTTTTTGTCGAAAGTATATCAAAGTGCCCGTCTATAGAAAGATAATTAAATGCTCGTCGCGATGGTGTAATTATTTTCGCTTAACGATTAACGGTTTAAGAGATATTTAAATTATAAAAAATGGGTGAAATATTAAAATGCTTTTAATCTCAACCATTGATTTCTTTTAGATGGATGATGGGGATGTGGTAAGAAAAGTTTGGTATTTAATATAACTCTCCTCTATTCACTAAGGAATTAAGCTTGTACGAGAGATGTTGCCTAAAAAAGACATAACATCTAAAACTAGTTAGATTTACTTTTTATTTTATTTTATTGCAGGCGACCAAATGATATTTTTCATCTTGAACATAATTGAGGGAATTGGAGTTCTATTGACGTTCAAGCCGTTCTTGATCACAAACCATTACTAGCAGAAAATGCCGGAGTGAAGCTTGAATTCACAATCCGTAGCCCTTAAACAATCCAATGTTACTTTTTTTTTTTTTTTTTTTTTTTTTTTTTAAAAAAAAAATTTTATTTGTGGACTTTTGACATCAATATAAGCTATATTGGCTATTTGCCTATATTACTACTAGCTATTTACTCTGTGCAGGTACTGGGTATTGGTATAAATTTTACTTAATGTGTTTTGACATGCAATTATATCTAAATTTTAATTTTAACGCATATAAATTGTATGCTATCTAATTTTAATAATACACTTGGTTTAGAATGTAAATTTATATCTTGTAAAATTATGTCTTGGCATAGTAAAGTCTCTTCGGGTGTATACACGAGGTTATTAAATGATGTTTCTATAGCATTATGTAAAGTCATTTATACTTATATAGTTACAATACCAGTGCACGCGCTAGTTTTTACATAAAATTTTCATTATGTATTAATATTGATTAATATTTTGTATACATTTTTGTTGGACGAATGATTTGACTCTATTTAATTGGCATGTTGTTGAGGTTTTCATGTTCTAACCTTTATGCGTGTTTAATAGCACGTAATGACCTTTGAAAAAAATATTTTTTCAGATATCCTTATTTAAACTTTAAAGATGAATTACATGCGTCGTTGTTGTATGTACAATCTCGTGTCTTTATCTTCATCTTACACTAACCCGCACGGTCATGACTTCATTTTGATATTTTCATGTTCTTATCATAATAATTTTACTCTTATTTAACTTTTAGGCCCAAATACACGAGTTAACTTATCAAAAGGAATAATATGGGTCGTTATTAAACGTAGATGGTAAACAATAACAATAACAATAATAAATAAATAAATAAATAATTTCAAACATCTTACTTAATCTTATAAAGAGGAATAACATGAGTCGTTCATATATGTACAATCTTGTGTATTCAGTCACATATCACAGTAACTCGTGCTTTCATTTTAACATTTATTATTCCGTGCTTATACATTAATATAAGACTAATAATATTTATAAATTACAACAACATAGGTTGTTTTTTATATATAAAAAATAAAGTAGGGGAATTTATTAATATTTATAAAGTCTTGGGTATTTATTAATATTTATAAAGTCATTAAAAACATGTAAAAATTTAAATCGATATCAACTAGAGTTTTATTAAATACCCTCTTTTTATTAATCAATATAATCTATTAAATTTCAGTACAAAAAATCAATGAACCGTTTCTCCCTTCTAACATAATTCCCACCAATTTCAACACCATTTTAAAAACCTTGATTACTACTCACCTAAAATCAAAATCTAAACTATATAATCGATTAAAAAAGTCAATTCAATTAGTTCTATCAGTTTAATTTTTGTTTTTTAAGTAGTTTTTTTGTTTAAATTCATTTGATTGATCGTCATGTCAACAAAAAGGCGGCAATCGAAGCGTAGGCTTAAAATTCCAGGAACATTAATGGATTCTGTATGTGATTTGAATTTGAAGGAAATTAGTCAAAAGAATTCAAAAATAATTGATGAATTTGGGGAAAAATATGTTGATACGGATGATTGTGAGAAAATTAGGGCTCATAGTAAAACACTCACAAACACTTTGTTAAGTTTACTAATAATAGAAATGGCTCCTAAACCATTTAAGCTTATATTTTAAAACACACAAACGTTTAGTAGTGCAACAAATTAGCTCATAAACTTAATAAAAATCTATATATTTACTCCTTTACTAGTAAACTAAAAATAAATTCGAAACCAAGCTCTATATTTGAACACACACTAACGTTTTAAATGCAACAAATTAGCCCATAAACTTAATAAACTCTATATTTTTACTCATTTACATTATTATTATTAGTATTATTATTTTTTTTTAAATTTTTAATTCTTGTTGCCACCTTCGAAAAAGCAGATTTATTTTAAAATTTTATTTTGTAGTTACAAACATCCGCTCCAATGTGAGAGCAAAAAGTATCTTGTTTGAAAATAAATGGCATCCGAAACTTGAACCATTAAAAAACTACCATTCAATACAAAGCTAGAGGCTGAAAACACTTGCACGATTAACTTCTATTGACATAATTGAAAGTCCACCTATTAATGTCACTTATAGAGTTTCGGGACTATATTCTTCAAACATAAAAGAATGGGAGCTTTTTAAATGAGTACATATTGTAGGTTCATGCTCGATTCAAGTGCTACAAACTAGTAGTGGTTTGTGATCAAAAACGGCTTAAACGTGATCAGAACTCCAATTCCCTCGATTACGTTCAATATGAAAAATATCATATGGGCGCCTGCAATTAGATAAATGACTAAAATTAATTAATCTTTAAAGGGATGTCTTTTATGCAATATTTCTTTACATGTTGTAAAGAGGGGTATCGATATTGGAATCAAAGCAATGTAGCCGTCGTGCTTTGCAAAATGAATTTTAACGCCTTCAATAATGCTGTTCATAGATGTGAAAGAATGATAAAAGTTTCCAAACTCTGAGATTATTACTATAGACATTTTTTAATAGATCCATAAATGTGAAAGAAAGTTATATTTGGTTGAAGTCAAAAGTTTCACTCGACTTTGCATTCCTGTTTGAAGAAATAGAAAATTAGAATAAAACTTGAACACAAAAGCACAGACCTGGAAGAATTGCTGCATTTACTCTCTTCTGGCACCAGGACAAACTACAAAAATATAAGACAGATAAATGAGACTTGAAGTGATAAACATTGGTTAATCTAACTTTATTGACATGCATTTGGAAAGTAATATACACAAATGAGTACTCACAGTGCTCCTCCACATGCAGGACCAATTGCTTTGCAGATTGACTGCAAAGTCATGGCAATACCGTTGGCCGCACCTCTTTGGCGTTGATCCTGACATCGATATATGTGTGTATAGATTATACAAGTAATTATATACCTAAATGACTTAATAACGAGAAGAGACCAATCTTACCACAGCTTTATTTTGCAGCATGAACGTACTAGTTATGATGGATACCTGGTCAAAATGAGAAACTAATTTAAGTGATATAGATGATGTGAGGATCAGTTACAAGTCAGATAAACATTTGAATACTCTTATCTTAGTTATTTATGCCATTTGGTAACACCAATTACAGTCATGCTACCTTCGTCGATTATATTTGTTAGAACCTACCTACTATAATAGATGGCAAAATGAGTAGGTTGAGCGGGTTGGGTACAAGGTCAAAAGGGGTAATATTTGGGCAAGTCATAAAGCTTTGGATTGACCAGTAAATACTTCTTTTGTATATTTTTCCACGTACCACAAATTTGATTACATAAACTATGTAACAATTTGTAATAATTTTTTTTAAGGTTATAAACATTCTAGTATCCATAGCGCGACTTTTAATCCATTCGATGGGATTACCCTAAAGCTAGATTTTTTAGATTTAAACATTTAAACCATATCAATATAGCATAGCTCATTGACTCGGTTTCAGCTAAATGGTTTAAATCAACCATTTCCATGAGTACTAGTACATAAAAACAAAAGTGAGCTCTCAAATAGGTAAGTGTGTGCATCTTCAATTGAATAATGAATTTAACAAAAGCAGTTAATCAAGCCAAGTACATGAAGAAGAGAACACTTGGACCCAGAAGAACTTACCGATAAAACGTTCTTCATAACGGATGCACAATTTAATGTAAAGGCAAGCATGAAGCCAGATAACAATGCTATGAAGGGATAACTTTGGAGTACAGGTATAGACAAAACCTACACATGAAATATATAGTTGTGTTAACTCAAGAACCAATGGATTTATCTAATACCTCCTTCCTCCTCTATAGTTGATTATTTTGACTTTGAAAGTTAATGAACTACTTTGTTTGGTTATTATTAATGTCAATATATTTATCTTTTCATGCAAAATCTACAAGTACACCATTAAGTAGTATGCTTCTCTTACACAAGGAAGAATCTGTGCTAAACAGTAGAAGAATAACTGAGGATTACTATTTTGTTGTATTAAAACATAATATCAAAGTTAAGGGAAGACAATTATTAGAGATAAGAGGAAATGGTAGAATTGCTTACTCCACATATGCGTGCTACAACGATGGGGCCAAATATCCTCTCCATAATTGGATATAATGAGGTCTGGAAAAGGAGAAGGCCAATTCCTAAATAAAGACTATTGTGATTAACATCCAACCACTATTTAGAACTAAAAGAAGGAATTGATTGATATATTCCTCGAAATAAATGGAAAAAAAAATTGAAGATGATACATAACTAAGATCAAGTGACCACTATGATTCAAAATAATTACTACTCAGACCAACTTTAAAGAGTTGGCACCTATGTTCTCACCTGTGATAGAAAGGATGGTGCCAACATTCTCAGTAGAATAGTTGAGGCCTCCCAAACTAGTAGGGCTCACAGCCCACAATGAGAAAATCTGTAAATGATAAAACGCTACACAATGTTATCATTTATAATGGAGGGTCATGAATTTGCTATAATTTCAGAGTTTAGAAAGCATGGTAACATGAATGAGAAAATAGGTATTCAGAAATTTTCTGAGTTTATGCTTCTTTTGATGTTATATTTTGGCTCTTTTGTAAAAATGATTGATCTGTTCCAGCTAATTGTTAAGCAGATTGATTTATTTGCAAAAGTGGACTTGCTATGTACTTAGTAATCATATATTCAGTCTACCTCGGTGTAAGCCATGTCATGAAGCGAAAAAATGCAATAGACAATAATAGAGGACATTAATGGCCAGTTCTTAAGGAGGCTTATTAGATTAGAGTCTTTTCCTTCCCTTGTCTTTTCTTCAACATCAGGAACATTGGAAGCAGACTCCAACTCATCTTTCTTATGGAAGTGCAATGTTTCCTGCAAGTTGTAAAGTTAATAATATTCATCTTAAAGAAAATGAAATGAAAAAAAAACCCGATGTGTTTAACTTTGTATCTAGATGTGTTGAGGAAAGAAATGCAACTAGATTATTTTGATATGCGATATTAACTTAATGTCAATAGTATATTATTCTACGTAATGATTATTGATGATATTGAAATTATTACCAGTTATAATTTTGTTTGTCATACATACCAAAAATCGAGCTGCCCTTATGGGGTATGAAAGGCTTAAGGCTCACATTCTGTTTGGAGGCAGGGGGCATAGATGCCAAACAAACCTGACCCGTATCTATCGTCGTAGAAGCTGTTCCTAAGAAAGATTATGGTTCTCGGGTATCCAATCCATTAATCCCCCAAACCGGGAAGCTTAAGCGGAATACGGACTGACCACACGCGCCACCTAGCGGTGAGACAGAAAAAGAAAAGGGGCGGGCAAGCACACTCAATTTAAGGCTTTTTCCAGCATCGCTTCCGTGAGTCATTTTGTAGACAGGCGAGCATCCGCTAATGGTACCATACGCTCGCTAGTATCATTTCTTTGTTTGAATTTTGATGAAGTGAACACTTCATGAGCTCCATTTATAGATTTGGTAGGTATCCGCATGCTGTACGAATTATGGCTGGCACAAGGTTCTGACTGATATACACCACATCAAGGGTTTAACACAAACTTTGCAGGAAGCGAAATACAGTTGTTGAAAGGTAAGGATAGTGTGATTGGCCGTCTGGTGGGAAGGTAGGTGCATAGCTGATCTGACTGCTTGCGGGTCGATCATGGACCACAGCTACTTGGGTAAGGGAGACCCGCTGAACATTATTTAACGATGTGATGGGGCTCCCAGCATCCTTTGCATGATTTCATGTGAGGACGCCCGCCCCTTTTTGACAGCTTTCTCCTCCTCTCGCCTCAATCCAGTGGGCCTTTTTGCATGGACTGATTGTTTGTATAGCCTTTTCTAGACTTATTCAAATTAAGATTAAGAAAATCCTCAATAAGATTTTAGTGGCTTATGCCAACATATAAATTGCAGACAGCAATATCAGAAATGCACTGGTTTAGAATGTCAAAATATGAATGTAAAAGCCACCACTGCACTCTGGTAAGTTTTAAAAGGTCACAATCTTCAAGAAATTCCCCTAATGAATACTTTAATCTTCAGCTTTTGGGCAATGCCTATATTTGGCCATTAAGCGGTCTATTCAAGACACTCGTTCGGTATCTTCAAATAACTCATATGAAAAAGCATTTTTTTGTTCCAGTAATTAAATCATATTTACTAAGTTTACAAAGAATAGCCCATTCGTTAGCATAGAAAATGGAGGAATCTGATCTCCATCTCGCTCTTTCTCACCACGAATATCATGTAGGTGCATTCCATTTCTAATAGAACTTTTGAAAGAAAAATGGTCGGGATTGCATACAACCATACTTTACCCCCCGGAAGCCAAATCCGCCCGCCGATGGGTCACAAAGTGCCGAAAATGGAGATACTAGGCAAGGCAATAAAGTATGGAAATCTGCATCACAAGTTGTGGGTGCAATTTGTTGTCAGTTCAAATTGATCGAACTCTGCATAAAAACAATGATAAGGATAAATTTTTTTTGAAGGGGTGGCCATTACTCCCAATAAAGAATCCCGGAGACACTAGACCTGAAACTTCTCTGCTGGGGCTATTAGAACAAACACAAAAAACTAAAGTTAAAATGGAAAATTAGTGTCATGTATTATTACTGATCATTACAAACCTGATCAGATTTATGGCAATAAACTCATTATCACCAAGCAGCAAATTTTAGCTATTCTCATCAGAGTCATTTATACACAAACATATCTATGTATCATGCAACATTTTCGTGACAGACTTTTGAATATCCTGCCTTGACTTGAATAACAAAATTGGTGACCGCTCAGTTAGGATTAGTTTCTTAGATATAAATGCCTTCTGCCAATAAATTTCAAGTGTATCTGGCACCTAAGATATAGCAAACCAAGATGTGGGTAAGGATATACCTGTGCAAGTAAATCCCAAAGCTGGACCAACTGATTCAGTTATGGCCCCAATGCATGTATAATCTGAATATATACTAATATATATTCAAGATAGATACAAAATGGTCACATTATGTATGATCTTATCCATTCCTAACATATGATAAAGAAATGAAGAACGGATTGAGAAACAAACTATGTCATATATGTATGGAGAAAGAAATGATCAGCCCTGTATCTCATCAACTTGACGTATTATATGAAGCGAAAGAGAAAGGGGCAAAATTGCTTACAGCCGACAATCCTAAGGCTTGATGTTCATCCGCAGTACATGCATATGCTGTTTAAGAACAATTTTATCAAAAATCTGTAATGCGACAAAAGTAAATTGATCTTATCATAGAATGACACTAGCATCAAGGCTGTTCAAACATATATAGACCATGATTAACAAACTCCTAAAACACAATTAATGAAGTACTAAAAGACTATAGTTAAGCAAGCACCTTAATCGGTCCAAGTAGCCCATTTAAGCAAATCCAAGAAGAAAATCTTGTAATGATAGCCATCCCAATATTTACGCTAAATCCAAAAAGTGTGTTTGAAACAACGCCTGAACAAGGTAACATTCAGCAGATTCCAAGAGAAGATAAACATATACAATATCCCAAACAGGTGTTTAAGTCAGGTAAGTCAAGATACCACTGTTGCAGTTCAAGCAGGAGAATACACTGGTTCTTCGACATATGGATCAGCTACCAACTCCCCCCAAAATATGGAAGTCAAAGCGCCTTCCAATCATATATGCAGACTCTTCATGAAGAATACTGGAGAAACATATGGTTACTTTGCAATCTCGGTACGAGGTGTGAAATTTTAAAGCTAAAGAATAGCTTACCAACAAAGCCTGCATAGTACACGTAATGTCCTCCTCCTTTTCTCCCAGCGATGTTGAAAATCTCTTACCTGGCCCAATTGGCAATCAATATAAATTCAAGAACTTTCAAATGACGAAAAATGGCAAATGGTAACAAAGCAAAGACAGAAGTGCAAACTTACCATAAAATAAAGAACGGAAGAGAGAACGATATTGGCAATATGCTGAGAAGAAGAAAAATAACACGTGTCAAACAATTGACATTCAAATGTACGGTTTTAGCAAGATTCAACATTTTTTTTTTTTTTTTTTTTTTTTTTGTTACTTTGTTTCATTTACAAATTTTGGGCATCTTTGTTTCTCACAGGATTTAGTACTAATATAGTTAATATCTAATACAATCAATTACTTGTGAAAATCGAGTAAAGGAAATAAAGAATCTTAATGATTCCAGAATCCTTTTGAACTCTTTCAGATATATACAATGATGCCTTATCCACACTACACAACAAAACAATGGATATACCCCTGACAAAGCTTGTATGCACAAAATGCTATACCAATCATGGGAAGACCCAACAGGGTTCGCCAGAATAATCTCTTTAATTGGTTTAATAATGCAAATAAATAAGTCTTCATTGTGTTGTATCTCGCTACAAATTGTTAAATGGCAATACATGTCCAGGGTTGGGAACGGATGGGCTCCTGTATATTATGAAATGTTCTGAAATTTCATCTAATTTATCGCAAACTCGTCAAAGCAAAAAAAATGACTAAGGAACCACACAACCTACATGAGTTCCTTTTCGAGTTTTCACATAATCCTAAGCAGTGGGCGGAAGCCAGGAAATCTAGTTGAAGGGGCCAACAAAGCGATACAAATAATTCCGATACGGGTTAATTTTTTTAAATTTAAGATGACGGGTCGGTCCGGTTTTTACTTAAACGTACAATGACACTGTCTTTTAAAGTAATTAGCGCTAACTAAATGGGCTACGATAAAAAAAATCTGCTTTTAACCTAAATGTGATTGAGTTTTTAACCTGATTTAAATTAATATAATGACCTCAGAATACCGAATTTTTTTATAAGTGAGAATAACCTAACGACCGGTAGAGCTTGACCCTTGATTTAAGATGAAATTACGTTATCAATTTGATCTCATTTATATACAACACCGAAAGTTCAGATACTGGCAAAAGCCTATATGAAGAACTACAATTCCAAAATAAACAATTAGTGAAATGGTTATGTGAGCACACTACAGGGTGAA
>LBNU01037122.1:3359-16399 GCA_014162995.1 Artemisia annua | reverse complement strand
ATCAATTACTTGTGAAAATCGAGTAAAGGAAAATAAAAGTCTTAATGAATTCCCAAGAATCCTTTGAACTCTTCAGATAGATAATAACCAATGCCTTATGCCACACTACACAAAACATGGAATATACCCCTGAAGCTTGTATGCAACAAATGCTATATGCAATCATGGGAAGACCAACAGGGTTCGCCAGAAATAATTCTTTGTTGGTTTATAATGCAAATAAATAAGTCTTCATTGTGTTGTATCTCGCTACAAAATTGTAAATGCATCACATATCCAGGTTGGGAATCCCGGATGGGCTCTGTATATAATGAACATGTTCTGAAATTTCATCTAATTTATCGAAACTGTCAAAGCAAAAAAATGATAAGGAACCACAACCTACATAGTTCTTTTCGAGTTTTCACATAATCTTAAGCAGTGGCGGAGCCAGGAAATCTAGTTGAAGGGGGCAACAAGCGATACAAATAATTCGATACCGGGTTAATTTTTTTTTAAAATTTAAATGAGGCTGGTCGGGTCGGTTTTACTTAAACGTAAACGACACTTCTTTTAAGTAATTAGCGCTAACTAAATGGATAGATAAAAAAAATTGTTTTTAACTACATGTGAATTGAGTTTTTAACTGATTTAATAATATAATGACTAGATACAAAATTTTTTATAAGTGAGAATAACCTAAGACCGGTGGAGTTGACTTATTTAAGATGAAATTACATTATCAATTTGATCTCATTTATAACAACACCAAAGTTCAGATACTCGCAAAAGCTATATGAAGAACTACAATTCCCAAAATAAAACATTAGTAAATAGTTATGTGACAACTACAGTAACAAATTGAGTAACAAACTAAAATAAAGTATCTACTAAATATATTAAGAGGAGAGTTATATTGGACTCATCCCCACCATCTATCTAAAAAAAATCAATGGTTGAGATTAAAATCATTTTAATATTTCACCCATTTTTTATAATTTAAATATCTTTCAAACGGTTAATCGTTAAGCGAAAAATAATTACACCATCGCGACGAGCATTTAATTATCTTTCTATAGACGGGCACTTTGATATACTTTCGACAAAATTTTTTTTTTTCGTTTTTTTCACGTTTTTTTTCGTGGCCGAAAAAATCATATATGGCCACGAAAAAAACGTGAAAAAAACGATTTTTTTTCGAAAGTATATCAAAGTGCCCGTCTATAGAAAGATAATTAAATGATCGTCGCGATGGTGTAATTATTTTTGCTTAACGATTAACGGTTTAAGAGATATTTAAATTATAAAAAATGGGTGAAATATTAAAATGCTTTTAATCTCAACGTTTTGGTATATAAAAAAAGTTTGGTATTTAATATAACTCTCAAAAACAACATTTTGTGTTTTTAACAATCAATTAATACTTACATTTAATTTTATAAATAATAATTTTGATTAAAGGTAATATATAAAAAGTACAAAATTTAAATTTTTAGTAGTGCACAATCTTTTTATAATAACTTAAAAGTAACACATGAAAAATAATATTCGGACTGAAGAGGAAGTATTTATATCGAAAAGAGGAGTGACTTTTTGTATTTCCACTCATGCAAACGCATTTGATGTTGCACTTTTAATTATGTATGATAACTTTCGTAATGAGTATGGGTCTAGTAAGTGTACTAGGAAGGAAGCGAGGCACTGAGTTTAGCGTCGACAAGGCAAGTAGTGGATCTTTATTATAATGGTATGGGAGACAGTCAAACAATCACTCTCACCATCAACAGAAGAAAAGGACTATGTATGATAACTTTTTGGATTTAAAGTTGAAACCTAACCTAAAAAGGTTCCTATTTGGTTTGGTCAAGTTTTAATCGGGTCTAATTGGGTTTGGGTTAGATTTAACTTTTAAAAATGTCTAAACCAAGTATACCGAACCAATGTACACCCTTGCTTGACACTATGGACGACATTTTGGTCATTTGGTGGTAGTGATGGCACTAGTTACTCAGTTAATTTCCTAACCGGACTAAAGCCATAAACCTTATCATATCANGAAAAAATAAGGGAAGTATTTTTTGATGATGTGGAGCTGACGTGGAGAGGGAAAACCCTCAACCACACCCTCCACTTTTAATTATGTATGATAACTTTCGTAATGAGTATGGGTCTAGTAAGTGTACTAGGAAGGAAGCGAGGCACTAAGTTTAGCGTCGACAAGGCAAGTAGTGGATCTTTATTATAATGGTATGGGAGACAGTCAAACAATCACTCTCACCATCAACAGAAGAAAAGGACTATGTATGATAACTTTTTGGATTTAAAGTTGAAACCTAACCTAAAAAGGTTCCTATTTGGTTTGGTCAAGTTTTAATCGGGTCTAATTGGGTTTGGGTTAGATTTAACTTTTAAAAATGTCTAAACCAAGTATACCGAACCAATGTACACCCTTGCTTGACACTATGGACGACATTTTGGTCATTTGGTGGTAGTGATGGCACTAGTTACTCAGTTAATTTCCTAACCGGACTAAAGCCATAAACCTTATCATATCACTTGATCGCTTAACTATGTTAGGTTAGTTTTGGTGATTTTTTTATCCAACTTTCCATTCTAAAAAAAGAAAAAAAAAAAAAAATTGTGAAACAGTGAATAAGGGGTTCTTACCAACAGAGAGTGCTACAATCCCCACACTTAACAATTTCTTTATCGGCCACCCAGTTTGTAGCTCTTTTTTCTGATCTACGTAACACCCAGGACAATTTTCATGACATGATTTTTTCAAAAGTGGCTTCTTAAACTCATTGCCACCCATTTAATTCCCTGTAGAGCACCAGAAGATACACAAATCTGCCTCACTTCCAAAAACTAATCTTCAAAGTAGAGATGGTCAACACTCACTAATACTAATACTATCAAACAAGTGTGACCATTTAGGATCTATAGTTCTACACGGCTTATTAATTAAACATCCCTGATCGCTTAAGCTATTCAAGTAACTATCGACAAGGACAAACAAAAGAGAAATATAATACAAACCAAATGAAACACGCTTACTCATATTGAGTAATGATTCCAAGTTTGTATACCGGGTTTGATGTTTGATTGATTGTGCTAGTGATAACAATTTTATTAAACTATTGGTGTATAATTAAAGACCCCAAATTGATAATGAAATGATTTATATTCTATGAATAAGCATCGGTTGGTCCGTATGACCGTGTCTACTGCTACGATATAAATTGGTTGCATTATTATCGTTTTCTTGTACGTCTTATTTTCAAAGGAATCTAAGTGCCCGGGAGACATGCCAGTCGACAATAATTTAACACATATAAAGTTTTCAATTTATGATTTATCGAGTCGTGAATAGCGTGAAATTGTTAAAAAAAAAATGATAAGGAACCACAACCTACATAGTTCTTTTCGAGTTTTCACATAATCTTAAGCAGTGGCGGAGCCAGGAAATCTAGTTGAAGGGGGCAACAAGCGATACAAATAATTCGATACCGGGTTAATTTTTTTTAAAATTTAAATGAAGCGGGTCGGGTCGGTTTTACTTAAACGTACAAGACACTTCTTTTAAGTAATTAGCGCTAACTAAATGGGTAGATAAAAAAAATTGCTTTTAACTAAATGTGAATTGAGTTTTTAACTGATTTAATAATATAATGACTAGATACGAATTTTTTTATAAGTGAGAATAACCTAAGACCGGTAGAGTTGACCTTATTTAAGATGAAATTACGTTATCAATTTGATCTCATTTATAACAACACCAAAGTTCAGATACTGGCAAAAGCTATATGAAGAACTACAATTCCCAAAATAAAACATTAGTAAATAGTTATGTGACAACTACAGTAACAAATTGAGTAACAAACTAAAATAAAGTATGTACTAAATATATTAATTATATTTAATATTGCCCACTTTCTAATGTTATTGTCCCTACCCTACTCTCCACTGTCCCTATTTCGATCTTTCACCTTCTTCTCCCGTATCTACTTGTTTACCAATCTGAGTTTAAAAAAAAAAAAATTGAAGATTCAGTTGACGGATAAATCTTATATTGAAGAGGGCACTTTGCTATCTATGCTGAGGGCACTACCCATTTTCACAACATATTTAACCATTTTTACTACTGATTTAAACTTTCCGGTACATCCTTCATAATATAATTTGTTCAAAAGTGACTTTGTACATAACTAGTTGACACCCATTTTCAAAACAAGTTGAAATGCCAAAATTCACAGCCAGGACAGGCATTTGGGATTGCTTTTGCAAGAAAAATTTACAAGATACTCTATTTAGGCCGTGCATATCTTATATACTCCTTGGATAACATGAACAAGCCTTTTACCCGTTTGCATGACAGTTTTCACTTTCAAGAACCTGCTTTTGCAAAATTAGCTTCTTTCTTTACGAAATCTAGATAGTCGCGTTTTCCTAATGGTCCAAACACTATTTATTTTTCTTCTTGAACGCGCTAATCAGGAAAGTAATATTTTCTATTGCGTGCTTTAGCTACCAAATCTAGATAGTAACATTTTAAATCTAGATACCATCTCTAAAATATTTTTATCTTTTTTATTTTTTTATTATTATTTTTAATAATTTTGTTTTTATTATAAACATGTGAAATAAATAAAATGACTGAAAATATAAAATTTGATAAGTCAAGACTGTCAAAAAAAAAAGTAAAGAATATAAAATATAAAGTTTGAAAAGTTAAAAACAATAAAAGAAAAAAATCCAAAACAAAAAATGATAAAAAACTGTTTTATCTTATCAATAAAACGAGTATCATAGGTGAAATTGATATAAGAGTACTAATAATACAACTTTATTAAATGGAGTACAATAAAATACTGGAACGTACCAAACTCCATATCATATCATCTTCTTATTTTACACGTCTAAAAGATCTTTGGGACATATTATGTGATACATAAACAAAGAGATTTATCTTCTTTTTAAATTATGCACATTGTCAACGATAGTACTATACTTGCTCCCTTTTGAAATTATTATTCGCCAACAAAAAAGTAAGTAGTTTATAAAAAAAATGTGTTTATTACTGTTTTGAAACAAAAGCAACATTTTGTGTTTTAACAATCAATTAATACTTACATTTAATTTTATAAATAATAATTTTGATTAAAGGTAATATATAAAAATTACAAAATTTAAATTTTTAGTAGTGCACAATCTTTTTATAATAACTTAAAAGTAACACATGAAAAATAATATTCGGACCGAAGAGGAAGTATTTATTTCGAAAAGAGGAGTGACTTTTTGTATTTCCACTCATGCAAACGCATGTGATGTTGCACTTTTAATTATGTATGATAACTTTCGTAATGAGTATGGGTCTAGTAAGTGTACTAGGAAGGAAGTGAGGTACTGAGTTTAGCGTCGACAAGGCAAGTAGTGGATCTTTATTATAATGATATGGGAGACAGTCAAACAATCAATCTCACCATCAACAGAAGAAAAGGACTATGTATGATAACCTTTTGGATTTAAAGTTGAAACCTAACCTAAAAAGGTTCCTATTTGCTTTGGTCAAGTTTTAATCAGGTCTAATCGGGTTTGGGTTTGATTTAACTTTTAAAAATGTCCAAACCAAGAATACCGAACCAATGTACACCCTTGCTTGACACTATGGACGACATTTTGGTCATTTGGTGGTAGTGATGGCACTAGTTACTCGGTTAATTTCCTAACCGGACTAAAGCCATAAACCTTATCATATCACTAGATATTTACGTCTTGACCTGTTACCCTTTACTACTCACTTGATTGCTTAACTATGTTAGGTTAGTTTTGGTGATTTTTTATCCAACTTTCCATTCTAAAAAAAGAAAAAAAAAATTGTGAAACACTGAATAAGGGGTTCTTACCAACAGAGAGTGCTACAATCCCCACACTTAACAATTTCTTTATCGGCCACCCAGTTTGTAGCTCTTTTTTCTGATCTACGTGACACCTAGAACAATTTTCATGACATGATTTTTTCAAAAGTGGCTTCTTAAACTCATTGCCACCCATTTAATTCCATGTAGAGCACCAGAAGATACAAAAATCTGCCTCACTTCCAAAAACTAATACTAATACTAATACTATCAAACAAGTGTGACCATTTAGGATCTATAGTTCTACATGGCTTATTAATTAAACATCCCTGATCGCTTAAGCTATTCAAGTAACTATCGACAAGGACAAACAAAAGAGAATATATAATACAAACCAAATGAAACACGATTACTCATATTGAGTAATGATTCCAAGTTTGTATACCGGGTTTGATGTTTGATTGATTGTGCTAGTGATAGCAATTTTATTAAACTATTGGTGTATAATTAAAGACCCCAAATTGATAATGAAATGATTTATATTCTATAAATAAGCATCGGTTGGTCCGTATGACCGTGTCTACTGCTACGATATAAATTGGTTGCATTATTATCGTTTTCTTGTACGTCTTATTTTCAAAGGAATCTAAGTGCCCGGGAGACATGACAGTCGACAATAATTTAACACATATAAAGTTTTCAATTTATGATTTATCGAGTCGTGAATAGCGTGAAATTGTTATGGTTGAGCACACTATTGAACAAAAGTGGTTTTACTTTTTTTCATGCAAACACGTGTTTTTGCATCTTGGAGGTTTTAACGTGTTAAGTTAAATATAATATAAAATGGTAGGTGTAATGGGTCACAACGACTCTTAACAATTATTAATTTATTATACTTATACTACTACAACTCTATATTTCCTTCAGGAAATTTTCATTTTAGTGATAGAAAAAAGTTTTACTAATGGTAAAAGTTATCACGTGTTTCTCCAACAACATAAACAATACTTACTAGAGGTGTCGTCAGTAAAGACATATGTTTTCATAATAATTGCCAAGATTTAAACCACCTAAAGTGTAACTAGGCAAATTCTACGTATGATATTTTAGTTTTGTGTGTTTTCTCTTTATTCTTTTCTGAATTGGATCCTTTTGTTACAAACGTAGCACCCGGGACAAGTTCACTTACGGAGTAATATTTTTAGTTTGTTCAAAAGTAGTTGTAAACTTACTGTATACCCAGTTAAGAAACACTACAAATCAATTGCCAAAGTTGATCCTTTTCAAGTCAATACTATCATATAGGTTTGTTGGGTTAGGACATATGCAAGTGATCAATTAAAAAAAAAAAAAAACAAAAAAACAAAAACAAGCAAACAAAAGTTGTATAATGTTATCGAATGAAGCTAATGAAAACCAGAGTATAATGAAAATCTAATTCACGACAACAATTTTCTGATTGAATGATTGGTGATGGTAGTCCCCACTCAAACTGCCATGATATGATAAAAACTAGTCATGTCATCAAATTATAAATTGTTTAATTTCTTAAATCTGTTTATATTATGCATAAACTTTTTATTAAAGGCTTATAATGTGTCTTTGTTATTTATTTTAAAAAGTTTTGAACCACTCCATAATCATATACTTCTTCAAGCCATCTAAGCATGACACTAAACCCATCATTTTGGATGCCTTAAGATTTTCATGGTTAGGAATTTAGGATATCTATACCTTCTTTAAAGTGATTCATATACCTCCTAACACTTTTCTCTAACTTTTGTAACTTTGTTTTTATTATAAAACTACGAAACAAAAAATATAAAGTTTGATAAAAAAAACAAGACATAAAATGATTAAAAAAAGCTAAATTAAAAAAAAATGTCTTACACAACTAATAAATAAGGTAAAAAGCGAGACCATAAAATAAAGGTGTGTTAGAGCATCTACAATGCATCAAATTTTTAAGACTTGATGTATTTGATCCATAAGATATTTATTAACCAAAGCTTAAAATAAAGACTTGAGCTTTAACAAGTCTTTGTAGAAAAGTTTTTCAAAAAGCTTTGGTTGCAATGCAAACAACCTTTTAAAAGATCTTTTAAAATAGTGAAAAGCTTTTAACCACATGACCCATTGTGAATGCTCTTAGAGATTATTGATAACAACACACTTTTTGCAATAGTTGGTTTGCAATTGACAAATAATATTAGCTGCATATATCATCTAGAAAAAATTACACGTTTCGTCCATGTGATTTATTCAAAATTACATTTGTCGTCGTTATTCGATTTTAGTAACATAAATAATCCTTAATTTTCAAACTATTTATATTGATAGTCCTTATTTTGAGAAACAGAGACTATGAGCCAATTTGGTATCTATCCATCTTTTTAGGATTTGGGTTTAGTGATAAAAATCATGTTTGGTTACGTTATTTGGATTAAAAACTACTCCATCCGTCCCAAAATAAGTGTTTAGTTTGACTTTTTACAGTCAAACTGGTTCAACTTTGACCTTATCTATTTTTGCGGGTGTTATATAATATTTGAAGCAAAATATATGAATGGATTGAGTTTTAAGTGTATTTTTCATTGGTATAATTTTTCATTAAGTATTATGTAACACAAAGAAAAATATTAAAGGTAAAAGTTGAACCAGTTTGACTCTGAAAAGTCAAACTGGACACTTATTTTAGGACGGAGGGAGTATGACTCAATCCCATTGGGCCCACATGTTTTTAAAGGAGAGGGGTAAAGTGTGTTTTAAGTTTAAAATGGTCCTACTACAATTTTTTCTTTTCTCTATTGATCCATATTAAATAAACAGTCTATATTATAAAAAGTGATTAGTTAAATATATTTTTTACTTTTTCTAATTTTTTTTCTCTCTCCTACATAAAATATAAATTCAAACCCAAATTCTAATCCTAGCCTCACATACAAACCAAACGGGCCTTATTTGTGTAATAACGATAGGGACTACCCGTGTAATAAAAACTATAGATTTTTACAAAAATCATCCTTATTTTTTAAAATATGAACAATAGATACAACTAGTTTAAAAATTAGGTACCACTCGTGTAAAACATTGAACAAAAACGACGAGTGATTTGAAATAAACTACATGGACAGGAGTACCCATGTAATTTTTCTATCATTTATTACGAATCTAACGGTTTAACGAATAAGTGGGAAATAGACAGTCGACAATGAATAAACAAATAATGCAGCTGCATGTTTACGCATACATTTTATTCTTTGCGTTTTCATAAATTACGAATAAAATATTGAATTCTTCGTACTTGGTATATATTTATATATGTCTACAAGTTTATTACATTTATAAACATGAATATATATACAGAATTATAAAATTTGACATTATGCTAGTGTAGAAGAATGTCCGTAATTATAAGTGTGTACACAAATAAACTTGCTCACACTTAAAAATGTGAAGTCAATTTGTGCAATTTTTTCCTTTCAGGAGGAAGGAGGAAGCGTGAAAAAATTTGTGACGCCTAATTTTGGTTGGAATTAATGTAAATGAATGCATAATCATAACTGGTTGTCGTATAAGTTTCTTTTAATAAATGGGTGACTTATATGATAAAAACTGAATAGTTAAGTGGATTCGAGATACGTTATCTATACTAAATATTGTCTAGAAATGCAAAGGTTGTCCTTCTATATGTAAAATAAATAATGAATTTTACAAATTATATGTAGAGTAGTGTAAGGTAAAGACGACGTCAATATAGAACTTAACTATATATAGTGAGTGACACAAGAAGAATGTGAATATATTTTTTTGCCCGTTTTTGCACCACAGATGTCTCATAATATACTCAATAGAATTTTCGGATACTACATAATTGAGAGTGGCTAAAGATTAATTCCGTATACAAAACTTCTCGGTTAGGGTGCGTTCATATAAGTTAAAGACTTGTTTTCCTCAAAACCTAAACAAGAAAAACTCACCCATTTACGATCATTGCGGCTTTAAACTTGTTGTGTATAATGATATGAAAATTTTATTATTTTTATGGTGTCATAATCCATCCAATCCAAAATTTCCTTTCTTGCCATTTACATATATGGGATTTAGCTTAATCATTGCTTAGCATTCTTTAAATTATGGGATTCCGTTTCATTTCTAGATATTTAGTATAGTTGTGACTTTATTGTATCGTCAACCTCGAGACGTAGTCTCAAAGCTTATCAAATATTTAGAATAGTTATGACTTTATCTAGATTTCAGTTGCCATTGCTAGTTAGTTGAGAGGTGATTTGTATTCTAAAATTTGATTGATACATTTCAATTTACAAATACAATAAGCATCTTGTAATATATGTACGACAGTCTAAAATAGAGCACTAATTATCCTTCATTGTTTCAACACTTTCTCCTAAATTAACTAAAATACTTATTACTACATAATTACCTAATCGGTACTGTATTCAACTGTTTTGTTTGACTTCGAAACCAATGGTCTGTATTCTGTACACACATGACACATATGCATGTACCTACATTTATCTAATAATTAATGCATGTTTAATATCCCTTTCATATATACAATTTGATTAGGACATACTTTATTATATAAGTAGTTAAAGCAAAATGAAACTCTGATATAATTATTTAATGCATGAAATTACATGTTTCAATCAAAGCTACATGTGTGCAAATCAATTTCTTTTCCCCATCCCCACACAGTAAATTAAACTCTCTTTTTTGCACATTATCGATATATCAAAAATGGTGCCTATGCATTTGGCAATTATTTTATTTCTTTTACCTCTCGTAAAGAAATACAGTAATACAATTTCTTTCTAGAATCTTATATAAATATACGTTAAGCACTTAAGCTGAAAAAAAAAAAAAAAGAAAAAAAGAAAAAAAAAAAACTGGCAATTAACTTCCATACAGGTTATCATCACTTAACAAGAAGTGTTATATATATACACAAAATTTTATTAGTTTCTGAAAAGTTACACAGTAGATGCTAACAACTTGCTTCCCTTAAAGTAATGATCAAAAGCATACGAACATTTGATTTATAGAAGTTTCATGATAGTCAACTAAACTTTAGTAATAACTTTAATTTTCGTTTTTTATTTACCTTTTACAGCAATAGAGACATGGAACTAACATAATAATTAGATATACGAATGATAAACGAAATATAAGCAAAGGTGATGATATACTTACCAACACATAAGACGATGACCCAAACAAAAATGAGCTCCTTGAGGGGGAAACCAGTTTTCATACGTTTATCACGATCTACTTTGCAACCAGGGCAGTTGTCGTGGTATACTGGCTCCAAAAGCTCTTCCTTTAGCTCATTAATTTTATTCGACATTTTCGAAACTCTAGTTGAGTTTCAGGCTTCTACAGATACTCAAAAGCCGGATTTGATCTGACACCAAACCCGACTTTAGTTTTTTCTCCCGGTGAAGGAAAGAGTTGAAGGAGAGGAGTTTGAGTTTGAGTTTGTCAAGATGACAATAAAACTTCAAAGTTCGCTGAATGATATATAAGTTAGTTACAAAATGGTCCATGGCTTATTGCTAGATCTACATCTTTTGTCCTTTGAAAGTCATCTTTTGTCATTATATAGAAAAATATTGACAAGATGGTGTCGTGGAGCAATTTTTTATTTTAAAATTTTCTAAATTAGAAAACAATCTTTTATATAATATGAGAACTCACTTTGGGCCAAATCGAGGGATTCGATTAACCAATGAGAAGGCTTCATTTTGAAAACGAGTCCTCTCATTGGTTAATTGGTTTTCCAATCGAGAGAATGTCGCTACGTTAAAAGTGTTTTTTGAGAAGCCTCCCCAAACATAGACGTGTCGAAAATGTGAACAAAAAAACCTTTTGAAACCGGGTGTGTTTTCTGAAACTTTGGTGTCGTGGGGTCTCTGGCAGTATGAGAGGCACGTTCTAGAATGTTTTAAAAACGATGGTTATCCTCTCCGATATCTTTTCTATATTTGAATTATGCGTTATCTCTTGGGTCACGGTTGCGAAACCCTAATCCTGAGCCTATATATACTCGCCCAATGTGGGTGCTCATTGTTCATTGGTTTTCTAATCGTTTTGCTTTCGTTTTCTTATCGCAGGCAAAACTACGTTGATCACCGTGCTTTCGAATATTGACGGCACGAATGGTAAGTGCAATATTAAGGTAAAAGTAGTTTCTATATGGAATCAGTATTACGGTGTTACTAATCAGTCCAAAGTTGCTGGTATTGATATGATTCTGATGGATGAAGAGGTATAATAATTTATTTATAACCAAATATTTTTTTCAGATATATATGCATGTTGTAAATATTTATTGTTGATGATATGGTTTATGAAACAGGGTATGAAGATCCATGCGATCATTGGCAATTTAGTGGTTTCTGATTTCCAATTTCTCATTCGCCAGGATGATTGTCATTTTATATCAAACTTCAACGTCAAAACTAATAAAGACATGCTTAAACTGACTTCTCATCAATGCAAAATTCACTTTATCAAAAAAAAAAAAAAAAAAAAAAAAAAAAGAAAATGTTAAACGATGTTCTGATTTTGCTGATATACAAGAGACTTTGAATCTACTGCCTTTTGAAAGTTTTTTAGGGCACAGGAATGACCTTAAATCTTCTTTTGATAAGTTTTATATTTTTTAATGATTTTTTGTGTTGCGCTTTATTATTATATATGTTTCTTGTATAGTTTTACATGCGTTTCTTATATAGTATCATATGTGTTTCTTATATAGTGCTTAAAGAAATATGTATATTTCTTATATAGTATTTATCATTATTTTTTGTAAGATGTTGTTTAAGTTTTTTTGATTATGTTCTGGTTTGTGTATCAGAATCATGCGTTTCTTATGAAGCATTTGAAGAATTGTATGTGTTTCTTATAAAGTATATGTTATGATTTATTCTTTTCAGATGTTATTGGACAATTAGTCGAGAACAACAATGTTGACATAAATAATGAATAAAAACGTTATTTATTGTTTTCGATATCTCTATGTTTTGATGATCACAAAATGTAAAATCATTAAACGTAAGATTACTACGTAAACAAGTATTAAGCTAGTTTATATCATTATATCCAACTTAATCACTTAAGGTATGAATAAACAAGTGCTTAATACATCTCATGATCAAAGGGGTATTTAATTAATTA
>LBNU01037120.1:23685-37432 GCA_014162995.1 Artemisia annua | reverse complement strand
CGTCCTTCTTCCGCGAACTAATCTAATTCTAAACTACGTATTACTAACTAATGTAACTACTACGAGCTAAACAATGCTTAATCATATCTGGGGTGACCGAATCTTTCTTATACAAAAATCGTATTCCTAAAAGCAGTGGTAATTATATGTACTAGCAGTGGTAATGAGTTTCCACTACTAGTGCATTTTTCAGCAGTGTCTTCCACAAGCCTATCAGTGGTAACTGTTAGCTTTATTCCCAACAGTAAAAACCAAACATGTATACATAGCCTGAGTTAAGACCAACTAAGCTACCCGTATTAACTCTAAATAACCAGTTTTAACTAAACTTCCAACCAATTACATTCCTTACATTTAACCTCCCCTTAAATGTAGCTATGGGTTCATCATACCAATATTGACTACCAGATAGTTGAACCTTGGTCCATCAAATGCTTTTGTTAACAAATCAGCTACATTGAAATCAGTGTGAATCTTTTCAACTTTAATGAGATTCTTCTCAAAACAATCTCTAATAAAATGATGCCTAATTTCTATGTGTTTGGTCCTAGAGTGATATACTGGATTTTTGACAATGCATATGGTACTTTCATTATCAATAAATATTTTAGTATTCATGAAGTTTAGACCATAATCTAGCATTTGATTTTGAATTCATAGTACCTGACCACAGCAATTTGCAGCAGCCACATACTCAGCTTCTGTAGTGGAAGTGGCCACTATGGTCTGCTTCTTGCACTGCCATGAAATCAACCTTCTGCCTAGGAATTGACAACCTCCTGTTGTGGACTTCCTATCAAGACTTGCTCCAGCATAATCACTATCTGAATAAGCTTCCAGGTTAAAGGATGACTCCTTAGGATACCAAAGCCCCAAATTTGGTTTGCCTTTAAGATACTTAAAGATTCTTTTCACAGCATGAAGATGTGAAGTCTTGGGATTGAGCTGAAACCTGGAACAAGCACATACAGCAAACATAATATCTGGCCTAGAGGCTGTTAGATACATAAGAGAGCCAATCATTGATCTGTAGAGATGCACATCCACATCTGCAGCATCTTCATCTTTAGTTAAAGGCACTCTGTTCTCCATAGGTGTGACTGCAGTTTTGACATTTGCAAAGTCAAACTTTTTAAGCATGTCAGCAACATACTTTTCTTGTGATATAAATAGGCCATCTGACTGTTGTTTGACTTGCAAGCCAAGAAAGAAAGTGAGTTCTCCCATTGAGCTCATTTTAAACTTTCCTTTCATCAATGCGTCAAATTCTTCACACCAAGCCCTTTTGGTTGACCCAAAAATGATATCATCTACATAAACTTGCACAAGCATAATATCTTTCTTGTCCTTCTTAATGAACAAGGTTTTGTCAATGACCCCTCTTTTGTAACCATTTTCTTCAATAAATGAAGAAAGAGTTTCATACCAAGCTCTAGGAGCTTGATGCAGTCCATAAAGTGCTTTGATCACTTTGTATACTTTCTTAGGATGAGCAGGGTCAACAAAACCAGGAGGCTGAGAGACATTTACTTCTTCTGTGATTTTGCCATAAAGAAAGGCACTTTTTACATCCATTTGCTACACAGTGAATCCCATATATGATGCACAGACCAAAAATAATCTAATGGCTTCAATTCTAGCCACAGGAGAAAAAACTTCATCATAGTGTATTCCTTCTTCTTGCCTGTATCCTTGAGCCACCAATCTAGCTTTGTTTCTGACAACTACACCTCTTTCATCTCTTTTGTTCCTGAAGACCCATTTGGTGCCAATGACTTTAGCCCCATGAGGTAGATCTACAAGAACCCACACCTGTTGCAACTTGAACTGCAAAAGTTCTTATTGCATGGCTTCAACCTAACTTTCATCATCCAAGGCTTCTGTGACTTCAGTAGGTTTTTTTGAGAGAGGAAGCATGCAAAAAGGCAGTGTTGTTGGTCTTTGTGATTGTTCCTTTGTTGTTTATGAATAAAGCGGATGAGTGCATGAGATCCAAGTTGTTGTTGTATTTGTCTCCTTGTTTGAACAGCTGACTTAGGATTGCCAAGGATTTGACTCTTTGGATGAACATTGTGAATCCTTAGTGTAGGAACAAGACTAACATCAACTTCTGTTGGTAGATTGTTGAAGTCAGTGATCACACCTTCTCCATCATATGATGCTTCAGTAAAGAGCCCTTCATCAGGTACATCACTAATAACAGGTTCTGGTATAACAGGATCATTTAGATCAGCTTGTGTTGTGAAATCAAACTTTTCAGACTCACTGCCAGTATTAACAGAGTTTGTACTGGTAGTAGTGATTTGGGGTGTTGCATCCAAGTGGAGATCTGCTTCTTTGATAAGGTCTTGAGTATTAGCATTTTAAGAGGAAGCCTCCTTAGCTTGTGCGTCTACACTTGGCACTTTCGTTTGAGGAGAAGGTTTTTTGGTTCATTTGCATCTGCAGATAGTTGAACAGTAGTAGGTATGATAAGATGCTCAGATACTTCTTCTTCCTCACTTGTGGTACCTGCATTATTAGTATCATTTGATGAACCTGCAGTAGAGTTAGCTCGATTCTCCAAGGAGACAGGAACATAGTTCATAGAGTCAGTTAAATAATCAATGTCAAACATCCATCTATAACCCAATCCCTGTACATTGGGTTTCTCTTCAAGAAAATCAACATGAAGATTTTCAACAACTCTTTTGGTTTCCAGATTGTATACCCTGTAAGCCTTGCTTGTAGTTGAATATCCAACTAAGTAACCTTCATCAGACTTGCCATCAAACTTTCCAAGAGCACTAAGTGTATCAAGAATAGTAACATGACACCCAAATGGTCTTATGTAGCTAAGCATTGGCTTTTCACCAAATAATAGTTCATAAAGAGTTTTGTTTTGAGGTTTTGTCACCCTTACTCTATTGAACACATAACAAGCAGTATTAACTGCTTCAGCCCAAAAAGTAGTAGGTAGAAGTGAATCTGCAAGCATAGTTCTGGCAGCCTCAATGAGTGTCCTATTCATTCTTTCAGCAACTCCATTTTGTTGTGGAGTTCTAGCATTGTTGTACTCTTGTTTTATTCCTTTGTTTCCACAGAATTCAAGCATACTCTTGTTCTTAAATTCAGTCCCATTATCTGATCTAATAATTTTGACCTTTTGATCCAGTTGATTTTCAATCCTTCTTATGAAGTTTTGAATAATGCCAGGAGTTTCATCCTTGGAGGACAAAAAGAACACCCAGCAAAACCTGGTACAATCATCAGTGATAACAAGACAATATTGAGCATAGTTAATGCTCTTTACAGAAGTAGGCCCAAAAAGATCCATATGAAGCATGTGTAAGGGTCTAGTAATGGATCTTTCAAGCTTGGCCTTGCAAGAGGCCCTATGTTGTTTTCCTTTGTGGCAAGCTACACAGGCATGGTCATTTTTGAAAACCTTGGAAGGTAGACCTCTTACAAGGTTTCCCTTCATAAGTTTGTTAAGAGTTTTGAAGTTTATATGTCCCAATCTCCTGTGCCACAATTTAGATTCATCTAATGTACCTTTTGCAAATAAACAGGCAAAACCTTTTACAGGTGCAGATGTCTTCATATCAAAACTGTACATATTGTGTTGTCTAGGAACTTTTAAGAGTATCTGACTTTCATCAGGCATCTTAAAGTCAAAAGTCAACACAAAACATTCAGTTTCAGTAAAATGAACCTTTAGCTGCTTATCACAAATTTGTGATATTGAGAAAAGATTAAATTGCCCAAGTTCTTTTAAAAAAGAGACATTATCAAATTCTAAATTGCCAACAACAATTCTACCTTTACCAGTAATGTAGCCTTTGCTACCTCCAAAAGTAACAGATCCTCCTTTGAATTCTTCAAAATCTTTTATGTGTTCCCTGTTACAAGACATGTGCCCTGAGTATCCACTGTCAAATATACCTCTGTTTCTCATGTTCTTGAGTGGATGATCCTGCACAGAAATAAGAGATTAGTTGCTCTTGATGACCCAGGCCTGTGCAGGCTTGGGTCCAGTTTGTGGATCTACATACTTGTAAGTCTTGTAAGAACAAGATCCACTGATACTGCATATGGACTTATAGGTAAGTTCATTTTTTAATGGGTCTCATTGCCAATAGTCTGAGTCTCTAGTAGGAGACCTCCTTTTACCCTTTACAGCATAAGAGTTTGTGGTCTTTTCTGTATTATTTTCAATGGGTCTTCTCACAGGTGATTTTGATTTGGAGAAACTTCTTCTTTGGTTAAAATTGTTCATCGGTGAAATAGGTCTTCTCACAGGTGAAGAAGATTTTGCAAAGTAATTTCTATAATTAGCTTGATTCACCTGTGGTTTAACTGGTTGTTTTGGTCTGTAATAGCCAGTATTAACCTTGGAATGGGCAGGATTAACCTTTTGCCCAACAGGTTTAACCTGGTTTCTACTTGTATTAACATTTGGTCTACCAAAATTAATTTTGGAGTGACCAGTATTAACCCTTAAATGAGCAGAATTAACTTTTATGTTACCAGTATTGAGTAGAACTTGTCTAGGGACAAACTGATTAGCATGATTAATTCTATTCACATTGTTCCACACAGGTTTAACCACATTTTTATGAGTATTAACCATCTTTTGTTTTCTCAACTCATTTTCTTTAGCCATTCTTCTTTCATGAAAGTCACAATCTTTTATAAAATGACTAATACTATTACACACAAAACATCTTTTCTGAGTATACACATAACCTCCTCCTAACACTCTATTCCATTTATCATTCTTTTCCCTTTTTGGTGTCTCTGGTTTATTCACTTGTTGCCTAGGAGATTTTAAGTGAGTTTCACAACTAGGTTCAACAGGTTTTTGTTCATGTTCAGACACAACAGGTTTATCACTTTTAACAGATTTAGACTTTGACACTTCACTTGACACACTTTCAAGTTGTGATTCAGAGGACTCAGAGGTGTTTCCAAGTGACTCTTCACCATCATTAGATTGACAGGTAGAGTATTCACTAGTTTTATCTTCTGAGACCTTTGTTTCAGGCACTTGAGGTCCTTTTTTACCATACTCATATAGTAATTCATCAAACTCTTTTTCAGGTAAAGGAGTATAGTCTCCACTTAAAGGAGGTGGAACTCCATTGTAATTATCAGTTTTTAAGAATCTACTATATACAATTGAATCAGTCAAGTCAGTATCAAAAGCAGTAAACATGCTTCTATCCATCTCTTCTTCATAACTTAGAACCTCACTATCTGATTTTATCTCATATCCTAGACCAATTTTACATGTTGAGCTCATGTTACTGTTTATTAACTTTGACAAGTTTTGAGAAGAATTTTTCCATTTGTCTACTATTTTTTGTAATTCTTCTTTTTCTTTAAGAGCTTTTCACCAATTCTCCTATACTTTTTCAGTTTTTCATCTTTAGCATACATTTCATTAGCCTGAAAAGCAAGTTTTTGGTTTAAATTGGCTAGTTGTGTTTGAAGTTTATCAACCTGAGCTTCTAAAGTTTTGACACCATTTTCATAAGCAAGTATTCTTATCTTTTGTTCTTCTATTTGATTTATTTTTTCATCACACATATTGTTGCATGAATCAATACACAGTTTAGAACATAGAGATACCTCAGAGTTAGAGCTTATCCATTAGAGCATGGTTGGTAGGTTCCTCCTCATCAGTGTGCTCCACCCAATTGATAATTCCATCATCCGTAGTTAGTAGACCAACCTGGCTTGTCTCCTTCTTGTGCACCTCCTCTGGATACATCCTCTTCTTCTTCTCTTCAGAATTCACCTTTGCTGTACATTCTCTAGCAAAGTGACCATTGTTGTTGCACTTCCAGCATACAACCTTTGACTTATCATAACCAACTGGCTTATTTCCATTTATTTAATATTTCTTCCAGTTTTCTTTAAGAACCTTTTCATCCTGAGTGCAATCATGGCCAGTTGCCAGTTGATATCCATTTCTTCAATATCAACATCATCAATCTGATCAAGATCATCATGTTTGATATCTCTTTCTTCAGATCTCTTTGCAAAAAGAGAGTAGAGAACTTCATCAGCAAAGCCAGCAGGATTATCTCTTTCCTTGTTGTTAGAGGAAGAAGCATAGTTGCTAGGATTAAAACTGCCATAACTAACTCTGTTAGTACTGGTTTGCCTTGTCCAACAAAGGCAACATCGGCTGCACTGGATGATGCTTTTGAGCTTCCTTTGACATCTTGTTCAAAAACCCTAAGATTGTTGAACAAATCATCAATTGACCATTCATCAACACCTTCTTTTAGCCTCATGCTCATGGTCACATTGACCCATTCTTGAGGCATAGATCAAAGAACTTATGGTTTGCATCTTCAGTAGATACAGGAGAACCATGAGCTTCAAGTTGAGAGAGTAGGTGTTGGAACCATTCATAACCTTTTTCAAGCCCTTCAGAACTGCTCACTGTGAATGCCTCAAATTGTTGTTTGAGTATGGCCTTCTGCATCTTCTTGGAGTTGGCATTCCCTCCAAATCTGATTCGAATTGCTTCCCAGATTTTTTTGGCATCATCCATCCCATGGAATCTTCTTAGGTGTTCTTTTGGAATGGGCATCAGAAGAATGGTCCTAGCTTTCCTTTCTTTCTTTACAGCATGTATCTCTGCAGCAGTGACTGGTGGAAGCACTTTAACAGTACCATCCTTGCCTACAGAGATCTTTTTCTTTGAGTTTCCATTCTGTATGACTTTCCACACATCATTATCTATGTATTCTAGATAATGTTCCATCTCCATAGCCCATATATCATACTCTTCCTTCTTGAGAATTGGGAGTTTGATATTGGCCAAAGGCACAAGCTGCTGTTGTTTTTTTGGCTTCTCATTGTCAGAGACAGCATCTTCATGGTTTGATTCTTCAGCCTCAGAATCATTGTTACGACTAGAGAATTCATCAACAGGTTTAGACATCTTTTTGGAATTTTTGGTGAGTGTTTGAGTGGTTATAGTGTGTGGATCTGTGTTTCTTCTTACTCAGAGTCCCTCAGCGAGGCTCTGATACCACTTGTAGGTCTAAATATTTGGATCTTAGCAGCCTTTGTAAGAGAATAGACACCTTGGATAAATCCAAACTATCTATATGAGAAACTCTAAACAATGTATACTTGATGTTAATGCGGAATGTTAACACAAGCAGTAAGAACAACACAGAGAATTACTAACTTTGTATTCTATTAATTTCTTGAAAACTTAGCATAGAACACAATGCCCTAGGGTTCCTTTTATACTATAAGGAAACCCTAATTCTACAAACGTGTGAAAGGATGCATGCATATCTTCTCCTAAGATATCTAACCGTGTGCATATCCTTTCCTATAATATCTCCTAAGATATCTAACTTGTTCAGCAAAACAGACTTAACTGAACTAACATAAACAGACTTAACTAATGCTAGCCAGACTTAACTTTGTACTGGCAGACTTAACTAAACTACCCGACTTAACTAGACTATTCAAACTTTTAAGTCTGTTACAAATAATTCCCAACACAACACGCATCACACCCCTTCACCAAAACCTATATTTTTGCCGTGGTAACATCCGTCCCATTCATCGGCCACAACTGACCAAAATCAAAAACAAAAACAGCCGCATCTCCTTGTTTGTTTGTTGATCATTAGTTCAATTGATAACCTGTCGACTTACTTGTTTGTTTTTGTTTGGTGTCCATCGTTGGTTGTAGTTCCGGTTCATCGTCGGGTTCATCGGCCCATTGATATGTGCTTATTCACATATCTTTTATTCACCATTATTAGACTATTTTAGACCAAAAACTAACGTTCAAAGCCAAAGATATCGTGTTTTTGTGTTTATGACTGTGCAGGTATGGATATTGCTAAAACATCACAAAAAGCAACCTAAAAGCCCAAAAAGAGCACGAGATGTGGAAAAGAGTTTGAAAGAGAAGCAAAAGAAGAAATCTACTCATGAAAAGCCCGTGAAGATGAATTATTTCTCAAAGGCTCAAGAAAGTACAAGAGACACTTAATCAAAGCTCATTGATGATTATGAAGCTATAACTTTCTAAATCCGAGCAAGTGATCACTTTTACATTATTGAAGATCTTTGGAAAGCTCGTCAACACATCAACTCAAAGTTACAAGGACTATAGTCGTATTTTAGAAAGTTAAGATAGTGTCGTATCTCTAGTTTATGCTTTGTATGAACGGAATTATAAAGACTAAGGGGTTAAGTGCAATATGTAAAACAAGGGATTAGTCACCTAGACTCCCTTAAATACCACCCCATGGCCTCATTTAGTCTTGGTTAGTTGGTTAGATTTTTAGTTATTATTAGTTCATTTCCATGTTGTAGTGTAAGGTTTTAATTCAAGCTTTTCATTTTCATGTCCAAGTCTTTTACTTTGCTTATTTACTTGCTTATTTGCACCTTCTTTTCATCTTATTCAAGCTTCTTACTTCTATCTTGATTCAATATAAGCTCACAAAAGTCTTGCACCACCTTTGCATGAAAAGAAATTTTCGTGCCTTATGATTATGACTTGAGCTTATTTGGGTTTTGCTAGCTTGTGAGAGCTTTTGTTTTGTTTTGTTTTAGCTTATTTACAAGTTTTAAAGTTGTTATCTTTAGCTTTTTAATTTTTATTTTGAGTCTAAACTAGCTTTTCATTTACAAGCCCTAGAAATATGTTTTGCTTATTTTGATTAGTTGTGTCTTCTATAGCTTATTTTGAGTATTGGTCTTGCTTAATATTGAATTTAAATGAGTTTTTATTGAGTTTTTATAAAAAAGTTTACGTAAAAATATATCCAGTAGGTCTTTAGGGTTTAGTAGCGAGTATGGTCTTTTATTTATATAGCGAGTATGCTATTTTATTTTGGCTAGCGAGTTTCATCTTGGCTAAGCCCTAGCGAGTATCATTTTCCATAGCCTAGCGAGTATGATTTCATTTAGACCCTAGCGAGTATCATTTTTCTTGGTCCTTAGCGAGTTTGCTTTGTTTCAAAGCCATAGCGAGTTTGGTCATAGTTTAGGGTAGCGAGTTTGTTTCTCCAAAGTGTGTAGCGAGTTTAGTTTATTTAGGGTCTAGCGAGTTTAGTGTGTAGCGAGTTTACTTTTTATTTGTCTAGCGAGTTTACTTTTTATACATAGCGAGTTTAGGGTTTTAGACATAGCGAGTTTCATAGTATTTTATCATAGCGAGTTTAGATTTTTATTTATTTTAGTTTTCGAGTCTTAGTCTTTTATTGTCGTGTCTTGTTTATTTCTAAAGCCGAGTTAGGCTTATTTACACTCCATCGTTCATCGAGTGGAGTTTTCTTTTATCCATTTCTTACCGTTACTCTGTCGAATTTTCTTTTGAACTTTTTAACTTAGTTTAATTTTCTTTTGGTTAATTAAATACAAAACAACAAAAACATTTTCTTTATTTCTTTCTTTCTTAGTTTATCACTTTTATTTCTTTTTCGCTTTACTTAGTCTCATGTTTTCTCACATAGTTAAACTTATTTCCTTACTTATCGTTCTTTATTTCAATTAAACTTTATGCAAACCTTTCGTAGTATAATTAAAACAAATTCAACTCTTTTCAACCCATTCATCTCACATAACTCACGACTTGAGTGACTAGATCAATTTCAACGCTCGTTGGGACAACGATACCTAGTGGTTCTTGCTTTCACTAGCTAAGAAACGCTCTTATCAATTTTTGGCGCCGCTGCCGGGGAGCGGTTGATTAAGATTAAGTCATTCGTCGTTCGAGACTTGTGTTTTGAAGAACCTTCTTTTAGAAGTTAACGCTTTTCTTAAACATAAAAACAACTAAAAATTATAAAACCTATAAAAGCCAAAAATATTTTTTATCTTTTCTTATAAATACCAAAAAGATTTTCCTTTCTACTTTCTTTTACGTTTTGTTTTGTTTTGATTTATATGATCACTCGTTCCAAGTCTAACTTGAACGAGTTTCTTATCTTGAAGTGCCAACTAATCGGAGCCGTCGTAGACGAAAGCAAAGGAGCGTACCCGAGTTACGTGATCCTCAAGATTTCATCACCAAGATGAATAACAACAACAACAACGGTGCACAAAACAATGGTGAACACCCGCCGGTGGGTGGTAACCAACCTCTTCATGATCCTCTTCCCATCGAAGATCAACTTCAAACGCCTTTCCAAGGTGTGAAACGAGCTATAGTGATTCCCGATATTCAAGGAAATAATTTCGAAATCAATCACGGCGTAATCAATCTTATTTCGGGTATGGCCTTTCATGGTTTTGACCACGAAGATCCTCACGCTCACATTCGGAACTTAACCGATATTGTTGAAACCATAAAGTTCAATCATGATGTTGTCAAAATGAAACTGTTTTCCTTTTCTCTCAAAGGAGCTGCTCGTGCTTGGCTAGACAAAGAACCCCCCAATTCGATTCATACTTGGGATGATTTGGCTAGCAAGTTCCTTAACAAATTCTGTCCACCATCAAAAACCTCAAATCTTCGTTCTCAGATCCTTCGTTTTCAACAAGCTTTCGATGAATCATTCAACGAAGCTTGGGATCGATTCAAAGAGTTACTCGAAAAGTGTCCTAATCACGGGTTTTCTGAAATGCATCAAATCGATACCTTCTATAATGGTTTGAATCCCGTCGATCAAGATTCACTCAATTCTGCTGCAGGTGGTAATTTGCTATCTCGAAACGCCCAAGATGTGTTCACCATCATCGAGAACAAGGCAAGAGTAAGAACTTCACGAAACAAAACGCAAGCATCAAGTGCTAGTACCAAAGACAACGAGGAATTCATGACAAGAACCCAACAAAATGCTGATGCCATTGCTACTCTTACAAAGCAAATTGGGATTTTGATCCAACAAAAAGAACAACCTTTTCAAACCGTTAATGCCGTTAACCCAAGTTGCGAAACTTGTGGTGGTCCCCATTCATACTTCGAATGTCCAACAACCAGTTCTTTCACTCAAGAGAATGTGTACGCAGCAAATATGGTTGGTAACACGTACCAAACTCAAGGAGACCGCAATCTCCTCAGCTACCGTTCAACTAACTTTCTTGGACCACCACCAGGTTTTACAAACCCGACTTCAAACCAATACGTGCCAAACCGTGGTAATCAAGTCAATCAAAATCAGAATCGTGCATATCAAGGTTTTCAAAATCAAAATCAAGGTTTTTACCAAAACAAGAATTTTCAAAGTAATCAGGGAAATTTTGGTAACCAAGGTGCTAATTATGGGAATAATAATCAAGGAAATCATCATTTTCAAAATCAAGGTCAAGGTTTCAATAACAATGCCCGTGGGCAAACTTTTAACCAGAATCAAGGTGTTGTGCAAAACCATTCAAACACGGATGAGTTGTTAGCAGAATTACTTCGTCAAAATCAAAACAACCAAACCTTTTTGCAAAGTCAGCAGGCACAAATTAAAAAACAAAAGGAAATGAATCATGTATTGATCAATCAAATGGCTGAATTAAACAAGCGTTTAAATGATCGACCCTCGAGTTCGGGTACCACTTCTTTACCTAGCAACACGATCGCTAACCCGAGGGGCGATGTCAAGGCGATCACAACACGCAGTGGCGTTTCTTACAAAGAGCCAACGGTTCCAACTACCTCTTATACTCCTCCTTCAAAGGTAGTGGACCGTGCAACCGAGGTGACAACGGATACGAGAATTCCTATTCACCAAGGAAGGACCGAAAATATCCAACCTCCGGTGGTTCAATCGTCAAATGAAAATGCAAATGTTTCAAAAGGAAAAGAGAAAATTGTTTTTGAACAAGATGAACCAGTTAAAACAAGTCTTCCATATCCTTTTCGTCTTAATGAGCAAAAACGTCAAGATAAAAATGACATAAAGAAGGAAAAGTTCTTTAAGATGTTTCAAGACATTCGCTTTGATTTGAGTCTTGCTGATGCTGTTGTGTTAATGCCAAAGTTATCATCAATGCTTAAAAACTTGTTAAATAGTAAGGATAAATTGTATGAAATGTCGACTACACCATTGAATGCGAATTGCTTGGCAGTACTCCTTAAAAAGCTTCCCGAAAAGCTTGAAGACCCCGGCAAGTTCTTAATTCCATGCAATTTTCCCGGAATGGTTCAATGTTTTGCCTTAGCCGATTTAGGTGCTAGCATTAGCCTCATGCCATTTTCCGTCTGGCAGAAGTTGTCGTTACCCCCTTTGACTCCGACACGCATGACTCTCGAGCTTGCCGACCGTTCTACATCTCGTCCTAAAGGCATAGCCGAGGATGTCATCGTCAATGTGGGAAAATTTCACTTTCCGGCTGATTTTGTTGTCGTCGATTTTGATCCTGATCCAAGGGTTCCTCTCATTCTTGGACGAGGTTTCCTAAAGACGGGCCGTGCTTTGATTGATGTTTACGATGAAGAAATTACCTTGCGAGATGGTCACGAAGCCGTTACGTTTAATTTGGATCAAACAGCAAGATATTCTTCCACCGATGAGCCCATGACCATAAGCAAAATCGATATCCTTGATGAAGTTGATGAACTTTCTGAAGAGTATTCCCAAGAGATACTCGGATTTTCAAGTGGCAATCCCACTTCTTCTTCTTCCACCCCTTCAAATAATTCTACTTATCTACCCTCTATTGATGATTCTCCACCTATCTCTCAACCCATAATTGCCGACTCTTCCCCTTCCTTCACTCCATTCGAAGGAGGTGATTTTCTCCTCTTGGAAGAAGTCGATGAATTTTTATCCGTTGATACATCTTCATTCGTTCGTGATGATGATGATTCTTATTATGATCCGGAGGGAGACATTCTTTTGCTTGAACAACTTTTGAATGAAGATCCATTTTCACCTCTCCCTCCAAAGGAACTTATCGTTGAAGAAGTCAAACAAGTCGAACCATCTGAAGAAAAACTTCCAAAACTTGAGCTTAAAGAATTGCCTCCTCATCTTGAATACGCTTTTTTAGAAGGAACCGACAAACTTCCCGTCATTATTTCCAAACACCTAAAAGATGAGGAGAAGAAACGTCTCGTTGACCTGCTCAAAAAGCATAAAGATGCCATCGCATGGCGTATTTCCGACATCAAAGGCATAGATCCTCGTTTTTGTACCCACAAGATTTTTCTTGAAAACGATGCTAAGCCGTCCATCCAACAACAAAGACGAGTTAACCCAAAAATCCATGATGTGATCAAGAATGAAGTAATCAAATTACTCGACGCTGGGATGATTTACCCAATTTCTGATAGCTCATGGGTTAGCCCGGTCCATTGTGTGCCAAAGAAGGGTGGAATGACAGTCGTTACGAATGATGAAGATGAGCTTATTCCAACACGTCTCGTAACCGGTTGGAGAGTGTGCATCGACTATCGAAAGCTCAATGAAGCAACTTGAAAAGACCATTTTCCTCTTCCTTTCATGGATCAGATGATTGAACGACTTGCAGGAAATGAGTTTTATTGTTTTCTTGATGGTTTTTCTGGCTCTTTTCAAATTCCTATTGATCCTCCCGATCAAGAGAAAACCACTTTTACTTGTCCCTACGGAACTTTTGCCTATAGACGTATGCCCTTTGGCTTATGCAATGCTCCAGGCACGTTCCAGAGATGTATGACCGCCATTTTTCAAAACATGATCGGGAAGACAATGGAGGTTTTTATGGATGATTTTTCTGTGTATGGTGATTCATTTTCGTCTTGTCTCTCCCATTTAGAACAAATGCTCCAAAGGTGTGAAGACACTAACCTAGTTCT
>LBNU01037120.1:0-21726 GCA_014162995.1 Artemisia annua | reverse complement strand
GTATGTGCAGGATTTCTCCAATTCATGATGACTCTCGTGCTCGTGGATCGTCTCATCCCCACTCGAGTCCCATGTCTTGCTGCTGGAATGGAAATCCTATATCCAAATCTAATCGACTAATGGTATCTTTGGCATACCTAATAAACGGCCTTAAATTCATTATTAGGATTACCCTTACCTTGAAAACATTGAGGACAATGTTTATCTTTAGTCTGGGGGGGTGAATCTTCGATTTGATTGACCTAGCACTTTCACCTTTGTCGTTTACTTACGCAACCCCGTTTTCCTCAAAAATCCAAAAAAAATGAAAAATTTTGAAAATTTTCAAAGCAAAAAGCACAAAAAAAAAATGAGAAAAATATAAATATACAAAAATAGAATAAAGTTTTGACACCGAGATTGACTTTCCTACTAGGTAAGAGTGGGAATAAAAATTTTGACTTGATCCGGGCGTGTTGAGCCCTAGCATGTTCCCTTAACCAAAGATGATCATAAAAGCTTTTGCTAGTTTTGTACACAAGGAGCTACTCTTTTGTCGGCTCCCGTACCTTACTTTATATATGCGTGGCTTTAAAATTATCGGCTAAGTATCCGCGGATCTCATTATTTGAGATTTTCAAAATGCGGAGAATGAGATATGATAGTGTTTATTTAGGAGTTAGTTACCATACGTGGAGTAGTGGTTCTCTTTAAAGCTCATCGAAGGTACTTGTGGCCTTTCGTTCCCATCAGCTTGTTCTACCCCATATCTTGTGCGCTAATTAAAGATGTTAGGTTTAGCCGATGGCACGCAGTTTCCTATTATCTTCTTAGGAATCTTTGCCTTGGGAATTGGGGTACACTCTGCGCATACCCGTCAGGTCTCGACCTTGTCTTGTATTGTATAAGACCTGTCGCACCCTGTGTTTCGGAGCTACCAAGCCGTTTATTATGAGCTAAGTGCTCTAGACTTCGGCTTGAAATCGGCCTTGGATCCGATTCCACCCTCGATGTGCCGCTATGTCTTGGACTGAACCGTGAGTTCGGAGTTTGAGAAGCCTTACTAGCAAGAAAAGAAGAAAAAGAACACAGTATCTGGAGAGAAGACAAAAGAAAAAGAGAAAGAACAAAGCAAGCAACGATGCCCGGACAAGCAAAAAAGAAGCTAAGACGTGTTTAGACTTCTGGTTTTAATTGGCTTAAATGTTTAGACTAAGCTTGTTCGCGCGTGAGGTCAGTGTTCGCACGATCGTCGTCGATGCCATGAGCGTGACGTGAACTACTGCCAACTTAGTCTATTACTATGATGGTGTTAAACGTCCTGTTGACTCCAATATCATTGATGGTGACCCCATTTCTCTGCAACCTCTTAACTGAAAAACCGAACAACAAAATGGAGTCCGATTCCCTGCTTCTCATCTGCAAAAATTCCCCCCGCCCAAAAAAACAAAAAAACCACGGGAGATGATACGACTTAGCGTGTGGATTGGTATCTTTCTCGACTTATCATTTATTGAAAACGCGAAAATATGGCAATTCATTCCAGATCAATTAAAAATTCTAGATGCACTAAGTATTGGGAGGGAGGGACAACACAAGTAATTCCATGGAGTGGTACTGGCTACTTAACCGTCTAGTAAGCGCGGGTTTTTTTGCATTAGTTTGGACTTGTGAAAAATCAGACGATGAATCTTTACATCGTCACTTTTCTAGACGTGCTTGCTCTATGACCTTATGCGTTTCAACAGATAATGACACGTCATCACCCGTATGCAAATAGTTTATTGTGATGTAATAGTCAAAAACGGCAAGCCGGCGCGTCTTCTAGGAAAATGATTTCCTTTCTCTTGACTTTTGCCTCTTTTCAAGTTTGTAAGAGAGTTTTGAGTATCTATTTACCCTTACAAGCGGATGTGTATCATGGTGACGTGAGGGCACGCAATTCCTTAGTCTTGGGGATTTTCCGATATGTGCTTATTCACATATCTTTTTCATTATTAGACTATTGACCAAAAACTAAGTCAGGCCAAAAATGGGGGGATATCGTTTTACGTCTGTCTGTTATGACGTGCCAGGTATGCGATTTGCCACTCACAAAAAGTCCCTAAGAGCCCAAAGAGCACGCGATGTGCGAAAGATTTGAAAGAGAAGTAAAAGATAGAGCATTGGGCGTACCATGAAAGCTCGTGAAGATGACATTATTTCTCATATAGGTCAGAAAGTACAAGAGAATACTTATCAGGCCTCATGACTGATTAGAGCTACACTTTCTATCCCGGCAAGTGTCCTTTATACTTATTGAAGATCTTTGGAAAGCCTCGTCAACACATCACCTCAACTCTCAGCGCCACTATCGTGTATCTTGTGTAGAAAGTTCCAAGCATAGTTCGTATCTCCTACGTCCGATGCCTGTGAAGAATGAAGCGCGTATACAGACTAAGTTAACGCATAGTAGAGACAAGCGATTAGACCTAGACTCCCTAATCACCCCATGCCTCATTTAAGTCTGGTTAGTTTCGTATAGAATTGTAATCTTAGTTGATCTCATGGTCGTAATGTAGATTTTTTAATACAACTTTTCATTTCATGTCCAAGTTTTTATTTGCTTACCTTGTACTTGCTTTTGCACCTTCTTTTTCACTTATTCAGCATTCGGGATTACTTCTATCTTGATGTTCAATATAAGCTCAGTAAAGTTTTTTGCCACCTTTGCATGAAAAGAATATTTCGTGCGCCTTCTGATTACTGACTGGCGTCTTCTTTTTTGTAGCTTGCTGAGAGCTTTTGTTCCTGTTTGTTTTAGATTATTACGTTTATAGTTTTCATCTGTTGTTTTTTTACAGCTTCTTATTTTGAGTCTAAACGCTTCTTCACAAGCCTAGATATATTTGCTTATTTTGATTATTGTTTTTCTATGCTTATTTGGTAGTGTATGGTTTGTCCTTGAACTATTGAGTCTGAAAAAAGTTTCTATTACTAGTTTTATAAAATATTTCGTAATATAGTATCTATCAGTATCGGTCTTTAGTGGTTAATGCGAGTATAGGGTACCTATTAGCGGTTTAGTAGCGGTTATGGTCTTATTTACATAGCGAATAGCATGCTATTTATCTTTGATCTTAGCGGTGCATCTTGCTAGAATACGAGTATCACTTTAACAAGTCTTTTACGATTTTGGTACCACACTAGTCTCGATTAGGTGTCCTAGTTATAGAGTTTGTAGTTTTCGTGTACGGTATTTCGGCGTTCCACTTATATTTGCGAGTTCGTTGTTTCTTACAATAGTGTACGGTCTAGTTTACTATGCGACCTCTGCGAACGTTGGTTTTCCATTGTTGGGGAGTTACTGTCTCAAGTTTTACCCCTAGCGAGTTGTCTTGCTACTTGATGTGCGGTTCGTCTTACATTATGGTGTAGCGAGTATGTTTGAAGTTAGGTGCACGCATTCTTAATCAGATATAGCGAGTTCATTGTCTATTCGTTACAATACGAGTTAGGTTTTATTTATTTTAGTTCGAGGTCTAGTCTTTTTGTCGGTTTTATTCTAAAGCCGCAGTTAGCTATTTGCATCCGTGTCTCGAGTGAGAGTTTACTTTTATCCATTTCGTTCTGTTACTCTGCCGAATTTTCTTTTGAACTTTTTAACTTAGTTTAATTTTCTTTCGTTAATTAAATACAAAACAACAAAAACATTTTCGTTATTTCTTTCTTAGTTTAAACTTTTATTTCCTTTTCGCTTCACTTAGTCTCATGTTTTCTTTCATAGTTAAATTTATTCCCTTTCTTATTGTTCTTAATTTCATTTAAATTTTATGCAAAACTTTCGTAGTATAATTAAAACAAATTCAACTCTTTTCAACCCATTCATCTCACATAATTCACGACTTGAGTGACTAGATCAATTTCAACGCTCGTTGGGACAACGATCCGTGGTTTACAAGCTTCACCGCTTAGTTTTGCTACATCACACATATCAAGACCAAACGAAATTAATACTTTACGTCATATATTTATCCTTGACCAACTTTGGTAAATTATGCAAATGACTATTTATGGCGAGAATATAAAACGATACTTAAAGACAAGTTATATAGTATATAACTTTGTTTTTGAACTCTAAGCATTTGCCACACAAGTAACGACGATACAAACATTGACCTTTTGAGCATAAACCAATTCGTCATCTGACATTATGTCAAATCAAAATTCTCGATAAGTCGAACTTATCCCAAACTTCTATAATTATTCAGGTTATCTCGTGAAGTTATTTCACTTCTGACATTACGTTATATCTGTCTACCATAATCCTCAGGTGAGTCATAGCCCCTACTTTTACTGGTTTTATAACTGTTTTATAAATGTTTTGGGGGAGATACATGCTCAACTACTGTTTTATGCTTTTACAAGTACTCGTTAACTATCTACATATTACTGTGGGACCATAGCCCACCATTTTGCACATTTTATATCTCATGAGGAGATACCTGCTATAAACATGATTACAAGTGACTTATCAACTGTATGCTATACTTGACTGCTATTGCCTAAGTTACCTATTGCTAAAAGTCCCTCGATCATGAACCTTAATCACTTGTAGGGTGAACGTAAATAACTGTGGATAGATCTATTTGGGACTGACAATCCCCGTTTGGTTTGCTAGAGGAAAGCCACCGAATGCACTTTATTTGATGACATAGGTTGCTCGCAAATACCTATCTTGAGGGCCTAATTATTTTTCGTCATATTATTTATAAGATTGGTTGTTAATCGTTGCGTGTCATGAGGCTTAGGGCAATAGAACCGTGGTACTGTGGTCGCAACACAGTACTACAATGACTGATGTTATGGGCGTATTATGACTTAGCCCATTGTTTTATCCAATGACGAACTTGAGTTCACTGTATAGCATAAAATCACTTTTACTTGACAAACCAACTATTTTTGGATTGAGCCAGTTAAGGCAAACCAACGAACTATTTTTGGGTTGAGCCAGTTAAGGCAAACCAACGAACTATTTTTAGGTTGAGCAAATTAGGGCAAACCAATAAACTAGCTTTTGAATGACTTTGATTTTGATAATCAACTATTTTGACTATAAACACTATGGATTTACTTACACTTCGATTTTGATAATCAACTGTTTTGACTATAAATACTATGGATTTACTCACACTCTGACTTTGGTAATAAATTGTTTATTATGACTATTATGGACTCACAAACTCCTTGATTTTGGAAATCAAATTCTTAACTTATAAACTCTATGAACTCACCAACCTTTGTGTTGACGCTTTTAGCATGTGTTTATCTCAGGTCCATAATGAGCAAAGATGGCACGGAGGAGCACGGATACTTATGAAGGCTATAAATTTTACTATCATTCAAAAACTTATTTATTTAACTTTGAAAGCAATAGGACCTCATTTGTACAAACTCTGATATTTACAAAATTCGAATGATAAATTTTTTAAAATGACTAAAATGACAATCATTTCTACTATTAAAATGTTGTGCTATGAAGTAACACCCATTCTAAATTCCGTTGCACTTTTTGAAAATTGGGGGTGTTACAGATTGGTATTCAGAGCCTTTGGTTATAGCGAAATGGGTCTAATTTAGATCCGAACTATAACCGGTTTTACGAACAAAACATTTTATAGCCTTACGCTCTCCGTGTCTTCGATCTGCAAGACGATTATGGAACTTCTAGATAGTTTATGCTACACCGGCACTCTAGTATATTGATATATACTCATTAACTATTTCTAGTACTATACTAATCCATCTTATTTATTTTACACTCATCACTATAGATGTGTGTGACATACCCTTTCCGTATCCCCGAAGAATCCGTGTGTGGATTTCTTTGCTGACTAGTATGAGTGTTAAATCATAAATTCTTAAGTAGGATGGTCTACAATGTCTTTATTTAAACATTTAAATAAAGAAATTGTAAAGCACCGAACCTTAAATTAAAATTCTTTATCTACATTGATTGGAACACCTCTCTATGTGAATAACGAATTATAATTGGGCTTAGCAATATCTGGAATGACGTGCATATAAAAATCAAGAACCACTAAACTGCATAACTCTTATTTCCCCTAAAAACCCCGAATATTTATACATGACGATACAATTAGCATTGGTAATGCTATTGTTTCAAATATCACTAGGTAAGGCATAGAGAAGCCAATTGGTTGGCCTGCCAAACCAATGAAAAACACCACTATCCATGTGAGAGCAAGAATCACGACTGGATGTAACACCTCGACTATCCTATATGGCGAAATACTCAAGTTGATAACAATGAAACGTTAATGCATGGTCCATATTACGGATTCAAAACAACACTCCTATCGTAAACTTATCTTTTACCTACATATTTCATCTCACNAATTGTAAAAACCCGAACCTTAAATTAAAATTCTTTATCTACATTGATTGGAACACCTCTCTATGTGAATAACGAATTATAATTGGGCTTAACAATATCTGGAATGACGTACATATTAAATACAGAACCACTAAACCGCATAACTCTTATTTCCCTTAAAAACCCCGAATATTCATACACAACGATACAATTAGCATTGGTAATGCTATTGTTACAAATATCACTAGGTAAGGCATAGAGAAGCCAATTGGTTGGCCTGCCAAGCCAATGAAAAACACCAATATCCCTGCGAGAGCAATGACCATGACTGGGTGTAATATATCAAATACCCTGTACGATAAAATCACACAATGAAACGTTAGTGCGTAGTGCCATATTACGGATTCAAAACAACACTCCTATCGTAAACCTATCTTTTACCTCCATATTTCATCCACCCTAACGGCTAAAACTACGATTAGCATGAGAAGTGCTATGATCCAAGCCAAGGACTCCAAGGACGTAAGCCAAGAAGATGGCTGCAACAAACATACAAAATGGCGAGAACGATATAAGTGTATGACATTTTAAAACCCTTTGATGAAACAAGTATGAGTGGTGAAGAGAGAAATCAGGATATACAGGGTGGTAGTTGTAGACTACTATTCTAGCCGTTTACTATTCACCACACAAAGAAAAACCGACTTTCATCATTCCCAAAATGCTAAAAATCTAGCAATTTTTCTCTACATCTTTATCCAAGATTCTCTTTGTAAAAATCTGTATCAACAAAACTCTTTTGTTTAACGGGTAGGTTACCCGCACAGATTTTTGTAATTGTAATTCATGAGAAATATCTAAACATGACAGAGTAATGAGTTCTCTTCCAAGATGTGTTCACAACGTAAACATTCAAACACCATGTTATTAAAACATACTTAAACGTTACAAATGATGCCAAATTAAAACATCACGTAAACATAAATTTCAAATATAATCTGGGTGATCCCAAGTTTGAGAGTTGTTGGAGTAGTAACCGTCATCATAAGGATCGAAGCTCGCCAACTTCTCTTCTTCCTATTGAGATTCCAACCTACTCAGCTCCCGCTCCATGTCAGAAGTCCAACCACCATCATCAACTACCACATTTTCCTCGAAACTTGGCTGGAAGTGATCCAGATGAGGCAAATGTTGCTGTTGCACAACCACCCTTGGTATAGATGAACTTGATGCACCTTGTTGTAGTTGTGGTTGTTGTTGCTGTTGTGGTGGTGGTGGATTTTGTTGTTGTTGTTGTTGTTGTTGTTGTTGTTGTTGTTGTTGTTGTTGTTGTTGTTGTTGTTGTTGCTGCTGCTGTTGTTGTTGTCGTTGTTGTTCAACCCTAGCAGCTTCAACATTCTCTTGAAAACTCCAACGAATCTTATTGGAGATTTGGCCCTGTAACTGACTGACACAAGCCCACAGCGATTCAATAATAGCAGCATCCTGATGATATTCATCATACAGGAACGTGTCAATCACCTGTTTTCTATCATCCGATATGTCTGTGCACTCTACGTAGCGTTCTCTAAGTCGTCGTTTCAGTTGTCTTGCGATCTCAAACTTCTCGATGACCTCCACAATAGCATTTTGATGATCCACGTCACTACCCTCAGCTTCTGCCTTGATAAACAATCGAAATTCTTCAGCGGTATGTGGTAACTTACAAGCCATTGATTGTTTTTCTTGTGTGTGTGTGTGTGGATACAACAAACATGCTAATAGTATTTATAAGGGTTTGAAAATATTTTTCTTTAATTTATTTTGAAAGACGTGACCGTTTGTATTCAAACGGTAAAATTTTCAAGATTTATGTTCATTGAAACTAACAACTAGTTTTTGGTGCTTTGAAATTTTTTACATTGACCTTCGTGTTGCAACACAAGTTGCAAGGAACAAATCGCGTTAAACACGCAACACCATGACTTAAAATCATGAACGCGCCACGTATGAATAACACCTCTCATGCGTCTTGACTCTTCAGTCTCTAAGAGATTGTGAACTTCCCAACGATCTCTCAAAACTCTCAGGCATTATACTAGATTTCGATGATCTAGAAACTAACTCGTAACCATATATGTCATGGAACGTGTATTCAACATTTCATACTCGCCAAACCAAACTAACCCTTGAAACGTTTGGGCCTCAGCCCATGGCTACAGTAACCTGACGCACCATTGTTTTGACATTGGGCCTTGATCAGGAACTTGAGCCCGACATTTTTCAAGTCCGGAGCTTAAACTTTATTTTGAATGTAACCGGTTCAGACTCGTTTACTTTGAATCGTTTCCTGTAATATTTTTTTTAACAACCTATCTATTTCATTTCACGACTCGTTTGTCTATACAACCGAGAATCACGAACGATAACTGTCTTCCATTTTTTTCCGCGTACGTTACTACCTAAAAATCGAGCAAAGCTCAACCTACTTAAACGTTTTCTAAACTCACACACTAACAATGTTTTCCACTCCAAAACAATTTATATGGATCCAAAAACCATATTTTGAGTTACATGACTACTTGAATACTTTAAACAAGCACAAACGAATAATAAACGTGAGTCAAGATTTCATAAAATGAAACAAACTTTATTTCACATTCGCTAAGGTTACATGGAAACACAACGAAAGTTATTACAATGCTACTACAAATACTATCCATCACTTCCAAAACTTGTCAATGGCGATCGCTAGGATCACAAGAGGTACAATAAACACTAAAATCCCAATTAACAAAGCACGATCCTCTTTTGGAGCATAAACCGAATAAACAGCAACAACAATGAGATAAGTCATCGCGATCATAGTAATAAAGTGCGGCATATTGGAAAAACTTATGAGAGAAATGAGATTGAAAAGTTAAGTTTTGAATGATAAAATGGGGATTTCAAAATAGGATATTTAAAAAGGGGGAAAGTAACCATTGGGTTACTGTTTGGCACTGTTCACAAAAAAAAAAAAAAAAGTAGTCATTTTTCTTTATTCACCGATTATAGGAGCTTGGAATAAATTCTGTGTTATCTCTTAAAAACTTTATTTAGTTTCTTTACAAAAACCGAAGTTTCCAAAACTCTCTCTAAAAAGTTTTCATTCAAACCTCCTGATAACAACAGCCTTAGACCGGAATCCCGGGACGGGATTCAGTTTAACGGGTAGGTACTATCACATCCCATGATTTTTCCTATGATTAAAACGTTATTACAACGTAAATTAACCATTTTTACCCATGACAATTTTTTTTACATAAACTTTTGACAATCGCAACATTTTCACCATTTACCTTGAAACGGTATTCAATTGTGTTTTAAAGATCTAAATAACGAAAGTACCTTAAAAATCTAAATATCGCAAGCGTAACTTAAAATGTTATATTTAATAAATATACATTTCGATAATCAACCAAATACATGTTTTATAATTCCCGAGCCTACGAAAATGTCCGTGATTGCTCACTAATATTAATGGACCTCGACTCAACTCCTAAACTTTGCTAAACGGGCCTCTAGGACCCAATGGGCCACTATAACCCATCTACAAACCCAACTGCACCCTTAGTTTATTTTCTTTTGGTTAATAATGTCGCGAGCGACGTTTACTTTGCTCGTTTTATTTATCAACTCGATTAACAACCTGGCCATATTTTTCCGCAACTCGTTTGCCCTCTCATCTGAGAAACAAGAATGATGTTTGTCATCAAGTTTCATACACATTTACTATACAAAATTCTGACCAAGTGAAGCTCCTTACACGTCTTTCTCCAACTCAACACGTCAATAGTATTTTGTTCCAAACCAATTCGTATGAATCCAAACGACCTCCAGTAGTACCCAATCACTAGAAAACCAACATTAGACGTTTATAGAAGTCAGGAACATTCAGCCACAACATCTTACACATTCGCCTTGTGTTGAAACTCAATTGGTCATAAAAAGAGGCGAACATGCAACCTTTTCTGTAACGATTTTAAATCTCAATTTTAAGGCCCTTCTAGTCCGAATGAGGAAAAGTGTAAAACACAAAAGTTGTCCGAAATAATGTTTTACGTCTAGACTCGCGAGATTTTAATCCAGAAATGCAAACAAAGGCTGTTTCCTGTAACAACTTGTGTAATGTCTAATATATACTCCCTCCTTTACGTAACAAACAATGCAAATGCCTCCGACACTCCACCTCCAACATTCCCCAATCATTGAGATGCCACATTTTTGAGATTCCCTGAACATTCATCATTTTCATCCCTTTCACACTCTTATATATCTTTGTGAAGTTCTTCCTCTTGTACGTGTCACATGGAGAAAACAAAACACAAACTACTTTACTTCCTTTTGTTCCTGTCGTACAAGAAAGAATGAAGAAGAACAAGGAAGTGCCAAGGGTCATTCTTACGAGTTTTTAGACTTTTCGGCGTAGCTACGTGACGGGCTCGAAAGCTTTGAAAGAGTTGAAGTTGTTTGGCTTTGTATCTCGTTCGCCCCTCGTTCACATTTCCACATCATTTTCTCACCACCACAGTTGGTGTAGTAAGTTCCTTTGACCCTCTTCAATATGTATTAGAAACTAGTGATCACATTATTTTGTTATTCGCAACACCTGTCACGAATCACGTTTTCGTTTCACATCCTAAACTGTAAACTCACTTTGGAACACTTCAAAAACGTATCGTTGATACTTGTGTGATCATGCAACGAATAAACATCATCAATTAAACTACATGCAAATATAAACTAAGCTCCTAAATCTAACCAACTAAAATGAGTCTTGCTAGAATATATATACATACGTACAAGCATGCAGGTTCATGAAAACGGGTTTTGTTGCAAAAGACTTTTGAGGCAACATTTATTTTTCAAGCTTAACACTAAGAAGCTCTATAACTTGTACTCATTCTTAATCCATTTAACTCACTCGAAAACCTTTGGTCACGTTTGGAAGATTAAGTCGAATAAAACTCAAATGAGTCGAGACTCATTTGAGCATAGTTGGTCTCGTCCTTGTAAACGTTAAGACGACTCTTGAACTTGGTAGATTTTATGTTTAAAAGAAATGAAACTCAGTTCTGAAATGGAAACACAAGACACAAAACCAACGCATGCATATGCACGATCACAGTTACTATGAATAAAACCTTAACAAATATAAGACAGTAGCAAAACCCTTTTAAATATATCAAACAGTAAACTAAAACACCAAAGAGCATTTAGCTCAGCTGGTGTAGACGCTTGGTAGCTGATCAAGTGGTCACGAGTTCTAACCTTGCCAATGGCAAGCTTTGTGAGTTTTATTATTTTTCAACTTTCACCTCTTGGCAGGTTTAACCCCTCGACTTAGCAACATTTGTCATCCTTCTTAAAAGACTTTTACAAGTTTATAACTCATATTAAAAATTTACATTTTAACCCCTTGACTTTAAACTATTTGACATTTCCTTAAGATACTTTTATAACTTATCTTAATCTATACAACTTCAATGAGTTTGATACTTTGACATTTCGACACTTTTCATTCTAAAACTTATATATATATATTATATATATATATATATATATATATATATAAACATATACACTTGACCACTTTCGTCTAGATAAATATGTCTAGCACATGTTTTTATTTAGACGACAACATTTTCATAAACTATAAATAATATATTTGTCTAAAGATATTATTTGCACACAATTTCGATAAATATATAACATAGACATTTACACATATCAAGACCAAACGAAATTAATACTTTACGTCATGTATTTATCCTCGACCAACTTTGGTAAATTATGCAAATGACTATTTATGGCGAGAATATAAAATTATACTTAAAGACAAGTTATATAGTATATAACTTTGTTTTTGAACTCTAAGCATTTACCACACAAGTAACGACGATACAAACATTGACCTTTTGAGCATAAACCAATTCGTCATCTGACATTATGTCAAATCAAAATTCTCGATAAGTCGAATGATAAGTCGCGGGAGCAAAGTGCAAGCTCAAACCACGAGTTCGTTGTCCCAACGAGGGTTGAACTGATCTCGTCACTCAAGACCGTGAGCTATGTGTGATGAATAAGTTTTAAAAGAAAGTTTTGTTTTTGTTTATACTACAATGACAAATTAAAGTAAAGGAAAGCGGTAAAATGACATGAAATAAGTAGACAAGTAAAATTGCATGAATTAAAATGACTAAAGAAAGCGGTAACTAAAAGCGATAAGTAATGAAAAGGATAAATGAATTTAAAAGACAATGTGTTTGCAAAGCGACGCGAATAAGTTCATTAAGCTTGAGGTAAAAGTTTGTGACGAGTTATTTTCCTTTCTCAAGATTAGTTGTCAATTAATCTTTTGAAAAGTTAATAACTCTAAACGAGTGAATTAATCGTCCAAAGGTTTTGTATTTGAATAATTAAATCACACGTCTAAGTAATCTCTCGATTATTTATCTCAAACGTTTAACGGTCTTACTTAACTCACAAACTCGAGCTACTAAGCAAACACGATTTAAAACTACTCGTGACTCATATTAAAAATGTAAAGCGACAAATAAATGAAAGACTTGTAAAACATTAAAAGTAATTTAAAGTTTAAAACGAAAAACTAAAAGACACTTGACTTTAATAAGAAAACGACTCTAAAAAGATTTTAGAAAATTTCGACAGCATAACGTTAAGATTTAATAAAATAAAACCTCACTCGATAAACGATGAGGTGAAACAAAAGCCTAACTCGGCGTAAGAACGAAACTTGATAAAACTAAATAAAACTAACTCGTAAAAGCTAACATAACAATATTCGACAACTATGAAACATAATAATACTGGATGACGTCAATGACCTTATTATGCTAAGTAGTTACTTGATAATTGCACATAAGCCCCTACTTGATAGTTAACATATTCGCTGATATAAGACTTCATATTCGCTAATAAAGTTTGACCAATACTCGCTATATGTTGAACTAATGCATACTCGCTATTGTAGAGAACCAAACTCGCTACATTTTTGAGAACTCCATACTCGCTAAAACTTATACAAAACCACCAAACTCGCTATACACTAAAATACATACTCGCTATATATAAAAAAAACAAACTCGCTAGACAAAAAAAAAATGATACTCGCTACTAAACCCTAAAATTAAAAATACTGGACTTTAAAAACTTTTAACGTGACGAAAATTTTATAAAAAGTAAATAAATAAGACTTATAAAAACTTGATAAATAAAACGTAAAGACACTAAAATAAGCTCAAAAATAAGCAAACAAGCCACGGCTTCTTTTGGAAGCCTAGCTTACTTGTATATCTTTTCTCTTGAAACAAAAAACATGCAAAGTTGACAAAGAAAATAATAAAAGCTTGTAGAAAAGATTAAAAGAAAAGCTTGTAAAGATTAAAGGAAAGATTTAAGACACGAAAATAAGCTAAGAAAGATTTAAGACATCAAAATAAAAGCTTGCATTAAGTAAAAGATTACACTAAAACATGAAATAAGCTAACACTACTCCTAAGCTACTCCTAAAACTAACCCTAAAACTAACCATAAAACTAAACTATATCTAACCAACCTTCTAAATGAGGTGGTGATGTAAATTTATAGGCCAAGGCTTAGAAAGTTTAGGCAATATTGCATCTTAAGCCCTTGAACCTTTACAATTCATGATATAGCACTAAAACTATGTTACAAACTACTAAACGTTCTTAGATATAAAACGTAACACTCGGTAACTTGAGGATTTAAGTTTACGTTTCTTCCAAAGGTCTTCAAAAGATTTAAAAGCGACATCTTGCTCAAATGTGGAGGACAAGTGTCTCATGAATTTTTCTTTGAGCCTTTTAGGAATACATTTGTCTTGGGCTTTTCTTAATTAAATATCATCTTTGACTCGGCTCTTTGACACTTTTCCACATCTCGTGCTCGTTTTAGGCTTTTTGGTTGGTTTTCAGGCCATTTATGCAATATCCTTTCCTGCACAGTCACAAACACAAAAACACTATATCTTTGGCGTTTCACGTTAGTTTTTGGTCTTTTCTACACTTAAACTAAGGTCAAAAATATGTGTAAAATAACACACATCATCGAACTTATCCCAAACTTCTATAATTATTCAGGTTATCTCGTGAAGTTATTTCACTTCTGACATTACGTTATCTCTGTCTACCATAATCCTCAGGTGAGTCATAGCCCCTACTTTTACTGGTTTTATAACTGTTTTATAAATGTTTTGGGGGAGATACATGCTCAACTACTGTTTTATGCTTTTACAAGTACTCGTTAACTATCTACATATTACTGTGGGACCATAGCCCACCATTTTACACATTTTATATCTCATGAGGAGATACCTGCTATAAACATGATTACAAGTGACTTATCAACAGTATACTATACTTGACTGCTATTGCCTAAGTTACCTATTGCTAAAAGTCCCTCGATCATGAACCTTAATCACTTGTAGGGTGAACGTAAATAACTGTGGATAGATCTATTTGGGACTGACAATCCCCGTTTGGTTTGCTAGAGGAAAGCCACCGAACGCACTTTATTTGATGACATAGGTTACTAGCAAATACCTATCTTGAGGGCCTAATTATTTTTCGTCATATTATTTATATGATTGGCTGTTAATCGTTGCGTGTCATGAGGCTTAGGGCAATAGAACCATGGTACTGTGGTCGCAAGACAGTACTACAATGACTGATGTTATGGGCGTATTATGACTTAGCCCACTGTTTTATCCAATGACGAACTTGAGTTCACTATATAGCAGAAAATCACTTTTACTTGACAAACCAACTATTTTTGGATTGAGCCAGTTAAGGCAAACCAACGAACTATTTTTGGGTTGAGCCAGTTAAGGCAAACCAACGAACTATTTTTGGGTTGAGCCAATTAGGGCAAACCAATAAACTATCTTTTGAATGACTTTGATTTTTATAATCAACTATTTTGACTATAAACACTATGGATTTACTTACACTTCGATTTTGATAATCAACTGTTTTGACTATAAATACTATGGATTTACTCACACTCTGACTTTGATAATAAATTGTTTATTATGACTATTATGGACTCACAAACTCCTTGATTTTGGAAATCAAATTCTTAACTTATAAACTCTATGAACTCACCAACCTTTGTGTTGACGCTTTTAGCATGTGTTTATCTCAGGTCCATAATGAGCAAAGATGGCACGTAGGAGCGCGGATTCTTATGAAGGCTATAAATTTTTACTATCATTCGAAAACTTATTTATTTAACTTTGAAAGCAACGGGACCTAATTTTGTAAAACTCTGGTATTTATAAAATTCGAATGATAAATCTTTTAAAATGACTAAAATGATAATCATTTTCTTCTACTAAGTTGTTGTGCTATATAGTAACACCCAATCTAAATTCCGCTGCACTTTTTGAAAATTGGGGGTGTTACAGATTGTACATTGGCGAGGTGCGGGAGCAACATTCCTTGCCGGTTGTGCGTTAGTAGTTGCTTGTTCGGCTAAGGCTGCATTGATTCCATCGGTGATTGCTTGTTGGATTTCTGCCGGGGTCATGGTTGCTGCTGGGGTAGCGGTTGTGGTTCTCTTAGGTGCCATATTCCCAAAAATGAGAGTATATGTTCAGAATTTTTATAATAACCTTCTTGTGTTAGACTACTTAGTAACATCAATAGGTTCAAAGTTATAATAGTGTCACATATACCACGATGCAATATACGATATCATAACACATATGAAAATAAAGCAAACATAACATCATTTGATTAGATTGTCGTTTTTAGTTTACACCACTTATTCATTGTTGTTGACATATCTCCCTGATATTACATACAAGTTATTGTTGTGGTGTGGGTAAAGTTATACTGACAATCTATGGTTCTCTAAGGCTTGGCTTTAGTTGTCATCAAGTCGGCGTTGTAGTTCCTGAATTTTGGCGGCCATGGTTTCTAGGATTTGGTCTCGGTTTCTCTCTCTAGCTTGTGCTTCTTGCTGTGCACGTCGCAGAGACATGACTTGGGCTCTTGTGGTGTCGAGAGCCTGATCGATGTCACACATGATGTCCCTGCTTATAGTGTTAGCAGAACAAAGTAATCCGATGAAATCCATTGTTTCACCGAATCGGGTATTTAGTTGTTGCATCATGGCTCCCATCTCTAGGTGTTCCATCACAAGTTGTTCTATCTCAGCTGACATGACTTCCACTTGTTCATTAGGAATGTCGTTTACCAATGTGGCTATGGCATCTNGCAGAGACATGACTTGGGCTCTAGTGGTGTCGAGAGCCTGATCGATGTCACACATGATGTCCCTGCTTATAGTGTTAGCAGAACAAAGTAATCCGATGAAATCCATTGTTTCACCGAATCGGGTATTTAGTTGTTGCATCATGGCTCCCATCTCTAGGTGTTCCATCACAAGTTGTTCTATCTCAGCTGACATGACTTCCACTTGTTCATTAGGAATGTCGTTTACCAATGTGGCTATGGCATCTAACCTTTCTTCATGTCTTACTAACCTGGCTGCCAAGAGTGGTATGGTGCGGTGAATGGGTTCTCCAGTGATCGGAAGGATCCTGGATGCAGCAAATGAAGATCCTTTACCAAGTTCCTTGTTGGTGGGGGTACCTTCTTGAGATCTCCAATACTTAAGGATTGGTAGTAGGAATGACCGTTTGCGACCATTGACCCGCTTACGAGCCCGACTTCGCCTCTCTCGTTGTGTAAAGCTATACAGACTTCATGGCTTGTCAGCCAACTTACTTCATGGGTACTGAAGGGATAACTAAACTCGCCCATTGGTTCGAGAGATGCGAAATGGTATTCCAAAGGAGTGGATGCTCAGAAAACAACAGGGTCACATTTGTCACAGGAACCTTAATGGATGACGCTTTGTCATGGTGGACCGCTACAACTCAAACTTTAGGTACAGAAGCAGCGTACCGACTCTCTTGGATGGAATTCAAAGCCAAGATCCTAAAGAAGTATTGTCCTCGATCCGAAATAAGGAAACTGGAAGACGAGTTCCATATCCTTGCTGTCACAACCCACAATTTCAGGTCATTTCCCAAACCTCGACATTTCACTATTCACCCGTTACTATTCATCATTTACTATTCATCGATCTAGACATAAGTTGGCGAGTACATTTCACGTGCACCTCATGCGCCCGATCAAGGATCGTAACATGCACCTCACGCGCGACCAACTTTAGTCTTAACACTAGAACTCATGATCCATAAATCTTCAACATACATCCTTATTCTTTCTTTTCTTTTTCTTTTCTTGACACTTTTTTTTTTCTTTTTTATTTCTTTTTTTGTTACTTTTTTTTTTCACTTTTTTCTTTTTTTTTCTTGCCTTAGTAACTTCTCAACTCCGAACCTTCACGGTTTCAGTCCAAGACCTACCGCCAACTGCTAGGGTTGGAATCTAGGATCCAAGGCCCGATCTCAATCCGAAGTCTTAAAGCACCTTAGCTCGTACATAACAACGGGCTTTTGGGTAGCTCCGAAACCACATGCGTACTACGCTTATACAACAATATACAATACAATTTCAACAAGCGTGTATCCATGATGTGTACCCAATTTCCCAAGCAAAGATTCTCTTAAGAAGATAAAGAACTACTCATCGGCTAAACCTAACATCTTTAATTATTTTGCACATATATGGGGTGAAGCAATTTTGTGGGAACAAAAAGACATGAGTACCTTCGATGAGCTTTAAAGAGATCCAACTACTCTATGCTTAGCATCTAACTTCTAAAGAAACTCTATCCTTTCACGTTCTCCGCAAATTTAAAATCCCAAATAATGAGATCCGCGAATGCTTAGCCGATAATCAAGCCACGCATATATAAAGTAAAGTACGAGAGCCGACAAAAGAGTATTTCCTTGTGTACAAAACTAGCAAAAGCTTTTGTGATCATCATTGGTTAAGGGAACAAGCTAGGGCTCAACACGCCCGGGTCAAGTCAAAATTTTTATTCTCACTCTTACCTAGTAGGAAAGTCAAACGCGGTGTCAAAACTTTTATTCTATTTTTGCATAATTTTTAATTTTTCTCCATTTTTTGTGCTTTTTGCTTTGAAAATTTTCAAAATTTTTCAATTTTTTTGGATTTTTGAGGAAAAACGGGGTTGCGTAAGTAAACGACAAAGGTGAAAGTGCTAGGTCAATCAAATCGAAGATTCACCCCCCCAGACTAAAGATAAACATTGTCCTCAATGTTTTCAAGGTAAGGGTAATCCTAACAATAAATCTAAGGCCGTTTATTAAGTATGCCAAAGATACCATTAGTCGATAAGATTTGGATATAGGATTTCCAAGCAAGCAGCAAGACATGGGACTCGAGTGGAGATGAGACGATCCACGAGCACGAGAGTCATCATGAATTGGGGAAATCCTGCACAAACACAAACAACCAAGCAAACACAAGATTGGAAGAGGTCGCCCTCCTCGCGTTACTTATTAGATAATAAAATAAAAAGGATAAGCATGGGGTGCCTCCCACGAAGCGCTTGTTTAGTAACGAGTCGTATAGCTTAGACTCGCCCCGAATTTACTTGTCCTTGGGGGAGCAAATGAAACAGCCGGCTTGAAAAGCGACGATGCCGGGATCAAAAACAACATCCTCACTCCCGGGGGAATGACGGATGGGAGAAACAGCAGCATATGTGAAGAATGGAAGAAAGATTTTTATCACAATTAAGATCAATTCTTCATTTTCAAAAACCTTGGGTGGGAGGGCTGGAAAAATTTTGTCAAAAAGTAAGCCTCCCCCCAGACTAACGTCTTTCTCAAGATCAAATTGAAACGATTCATATTCGGGAGGAGAGGAAAAAGCAAGAGAAGTGGTACTGCCACGACTCGTCTCCTCCGAATCAAAGGAAAAAGCTTCATAGACTGGGATAGAAAGATCGGGATGAGAAGTGGGATTGCCACTTAATGCTTCGATCTTAGCAATGAGAAGATATACTTTCGCCAGTTTTTCACGAAGAGCTTCATCTTGGATTTCATTGTCGCCATCTTCATCATTCTCCTCTTCTAAGCTGACGAGCTCAGAAGGTAGGTCGTCGACATAATCGATGTCTTCAAAAGGTAAAGAATCATAGTCATTGTCGGACTCGGAGAACACTTCAACACGATCACAAGATTTGTCAAACGAATCCTTGAGCTCGGGCTCCAAAGGATCTGACGGCTTAGAAATATCAAAAACAAGTGTCGAAGAACATTTTGGAGAATCCGGAGGTGGGACAAGTGGTGTGCTCTGAGAGCTAGCAGTTTCCACCGCTTCCGTTGTAGTCTCTGGTTCGTGTTCTTGGGAAGAGTCGGGAGTATCAAGAACAAAGTCACAATCACCGTTAGAAATTTCCACGGACTCTCTTGGGGTTGGGACAAGGTTCTCAGCACTTGGTTTATTGAATTCACCAGATTCCGTTGCCGGAATAGTACTAAGATGCTCGTCCCCCATTATGAAAGAATCCTTTCGGGCCTGTTCTTCAAAAGATTTTTCAAAGTGGTATGGAGAATTTACAACCGGTTTGCTCTGAGACGTGCGAGCTCTTGATTTGTTTTCGATAATCTTCAATGCATCGTAAGTGGTTCGACAATAGAGGTTACCACCGGCGGCCGTATTCAGTGAATCTTGATCATTTGGCATTAAAGCGTTGTAGAAGATGTCTTTTGGGTAAAAGGGTTTATTCACCCTGGTAAAATGCATTATCCAAAAAACATTGAAGTACAAAGGACGAGGGTGACTCCCTCGACTCAGTCCCAGAGGACACTTACAGACTCTCATATAAGAATGACACACCATTCTTATAACTTACACAAATGAACCAACCAATAATAACAAAAGGAAGTAAAACATTACAAAACTACTCAAAAATAATCTTGAGCCTTCAAAGTCACTATGGCTGTCCACTTACTTCTATGAAGAACACTTCAACTTGCACAAAAGACAATAGGGTCCAAACCCTAACATCCACCAAAAGAAAGCAGCTCCGATCCCATACAAAACATCAAGCCATAAAGAGAAGATCGAACCACCCATAAACGATCCATAGCAGCAAGAATTACTAGTGATCGAGTCAAGGATTTTTGAATAAGATACCCAAGAAACTTAACTTACATATGCCAAACAGAAACCACCATAGCAGATAGAATCTAAAAATCATCCTCGAATGGAAGCACGGTTCACAAGTTTCATACAACGGTTGGTGAAGGACTCTAAAACCACGGATAGAGCAGCAAGTAAACTCGCTCCAACAGCGTACGTTGAGATGCTAAACTGAATTCCAATAAGAATAAACAACAAGCACATAAAATCATTCAAATCCACAATAGTAGCTCCACTTCCACAATAGCAGCTCCAAACCATCATAAAGAGATACATCCAGCTGCAAGAACATTGACTTACACATGATGAACATGACTTCCACTCTCTCAACTTGCCTTACATCTCTCTCATAACCCACTAACATTAATACATACATCAGCTTAGAACATGCAATCACAATCCAATCCCAAAGATGAGATAACACAATGAATACCAAACAATTTGTAGCAACAAATTGACTTCCAAGAGACGACCAGATCCATAAGTCAATCCGAAGTCTTAAAGCACCTTAGCTCGTACATAACAACGGGCTTTTGGGTAGCTCCGAAACCACATGCGTACTACGCTTATTCAACAATATACAATACAACTCAACTTGCGTGTATCCATGATGTGTACCCAATTTCCCAAGCAAAGATTCTCTCGAGAAGAAAAAGAACTACTCATCGGCTAAACCCAACATCTTTAATTATTTTGCACAGATATGGGTTGAAGCAATTTTGTGGGAACAAAAAGACATGAGTACCTTCGATGAGCTTTAAAGAGATCCAACTACTCTATGCTTAGCATCTATCTTCTAAAGAAACTCTATCATTTCACGTTCTCCGCAAATTTAAAATCTCAAATAATGAGATCCGCGGATACTTAGCCGATAATCAAGCCACGCATATATAAAGTCAAGTACGGGAGCCGACAAAAGAGTAGCTCCTTGTGTACAAAACTAACAAAAGCTTTTGTGATCATCATTGGTTAAGGGAACAAGCTAGGGCTCAACACGCCCGGATCAAGTCAAAACTTTTATTCTCACTCTTACCTAGTAGGAAAGTCAAACGCGCGGTGTCAAAACTTTTATTTTATTTTTGCATAATTTTATATTTTTCTCATTTTTTTGTGCTTTTTGCTTTGAAAATTTTCAAAATTTTTCAATTTTTTTTGGATTTTTGAGGAAAACGGGGTTGCGTAAGTAAACGACAAAGATGAAAGTGCTAGGTCAAT